>JAVFBX010219832.1:0-11433 GCA_034783855.1 Mopalia kennerleyi | reverse complement strand
ACGGACCAAACTTTAATGTCGGTGTTGACACGATGTCGGTTTACCGATGTGTCGGTCTTGGGAAGTTCTACTGTAGATTTATTAAATAAATGTATAAACAATAAAAACAACATTTTAACTGATGGAAACATGTTTTTTTTAGATTCAAATAAGATTTTATTAATGCTTATGGACATTTAAGGGTGCCCTCGGCTATTAGAGTCAATTTGTTTGAAGAGTAGCAATGCTTCCTTCGCCCATTGGGCTGGCACCCGTCATATGAATGAAATAACCTTAAGTATGGCATTTTACCCAAACCAAAAAATGAGTGGGTCTGACATAATATAACTGTATGATAAACTCAAATTTAACAATTATGGGCCATTCCATGACAGATCAGCCAATTTTTTAAAAAAATTCCTGCTTGGCCAAATAATTTTTTTACATGGATGTATATTTACTTAAATGGAAAACTGGTTATATATGTAATAGATTATTTTGTATTGTACTTTATTTTGATCACTTTCTCTTTCAGTTATGTGACATTGCAGTCAACTGGTCGGGTGGCCTTCACCATGCTAAAAAATTTGAGGTAAAGAATGATAAAATAAAGAAACATGTATTGACAAACATAAATCAATTAAGAAACCTGTGAAAATCTTTAAACTCCGGCTTAAAGTGGTCTAGAGTGTATGCTGAAGAAAGTGCATGCCTTTGTAATGCATATTCCCCACCCCTTGAGAGTTAATCCAGTTAATCTATGATAAAATAATTTAAAAATTACAAAATTCGCTCCTATGTGTTGTGAACATGATAGCCTGAGAACAAATTCACAGATTACATGGGGACTCGACTGGGATTATGAGCATATTTGTTTGAAAATAGGCTTTTAGCTGTGGACTTGCCAGCTACTCAGTTTGTTTAATTTTATCTAGAAAAATGATGTCATCAATTGTAAAAGCACTCACTGTACAATACCAATATTTGACTTGGTCATGTTTGCTACTTTAATTTTTGTTATCAGAAATTTGAACGATGTTTAGCAAAATATGAGGTGTGATTTTAATTTTAAAACATGTTTTTGCTTTTTGGCAGGCTTCTGGGTTTTGCTATGTAAATGACATAGTCATAGGAATATTAGAATTGCTAAAGTAAGTACTTTCTTTGATATACTATTTTCAAAAACAGATCACTAGACAAGATGCAGACCCAACAAATATTGACACTGGATCAGGGACTAAGCCAGAAATCAAAAGTATGGTATCCAAAATGGTCATTTTGCTTCACTTTTCAAATAACTGGGTGTCCATTTTTTACAGTTTCCCAATCTCCTGCATGTTAAGTTTCTAAAAACAGGGTATCCAAATGAGGCAATTGTTCACTTCGGAGTGTCCATTTGGACAGGTGGACGCGTGTCTGCCTAAGCCTTTGCACAGGATTAAATACTAAAGTCAGTAAAGAAAATATTTGTATGCATAAATTGCAATCCCATTTTTAAGTAAAAGGGAAACAAAAAGTGCTTTGGTGTTTTTAATTTTGAGTAAAAAGATTTATAAATGAGTTTAATTGAAAATATTTAATTTCATCTGAAATTCTTGTTTTTGAAGACATCATCCGAGAGTATTGTATATTGATATAGACATTCACCATGGTGACGGAGTGCAGGAAGCTTTCTACCTAACTGACAGAGTTATGACTGTCTCCTTCCATAAATACGGCAACTACTTCTTTCCTGGAACAGGTCAGCAACACTCAGTTTTCTCATCATATTTTCTAAATAAAATCTTTATATTTAAAAAACGCAAACTCCTGAGCTACTCCATGTTATCATTTACTTATACGAGCTTTCGTCCCACATGCTGGGGCCTTTCTAAAGTGAATACATTCATAAAATTCAAAATTACTTATACAATTATTAACATGGTTTAAACCAATCTGAAAATGTTGTTGTTATTGAATTCAACCCAATTGTGAGTCTTAAACATTATAAAATCATTTATGTTCATCATTTTATATTTGTTTTGCTGAATGCCAATTATTTTTTCAGATAAACTTGTAGCCTAACATTCATGTTCAGAAAGCTTTTGCAGGAATAACTTTATTATGTTATGTAAACCTTTTTAGATTTTGATCATATAAATATAATTTTATATCAATTAACATTGTGAAGTTCTTTTGATGGCATTATCATGTGATTTTGATAATTCATAAAAAAAAAATCTTGTTATGTTTGTTTTAATAACTTTTCTTATTTCCTTATATTTTTATATTGAATGGAACTTATTTTATACTGAGAGTATACACATTGGTTAGTTTGAATGACTTGAGTTTCACAGTCTTGCCATATTTTGTTATTAAGGTGATATGTATGAGATAGGAGCAGAGAGTGGCAGATACTACTCTGTGAATGTCCCGCTCAGGGAAGGTATTGATGACCAAAGTAAGTCAAACTTATCTCATTAAAACGCAGAAGGTTGAGTGGGAGCTTCCTGTTGCCCTGGTAATCTCAGAGCTAAGGGGCAACAGGACATCCATCTGTTTGTGATGCCTTATGTATTATGCCCTGTGATTGTTGTGTATTCGTCTGGTCTGGTCTTTGTTTGTAGCCAATGGTGTCAAGGGTGCTTTCCATCACTAATTGGGCAATTTTATAGTGAAAGTATTTTGAAATTATGTAGTTCAATATAACAAACTGCAAATGAAAAGTTTTCTCACAAAAATTCTTGTGCATACTGTTTGGGAATTGTTTTACAATGCTTGCCTCGAGGCTTCTATGACTGGAGATAATGGGATGTTGTGGGAACCAGCAAAACACATATACCATCTCAGATAATTGAAAGGAATTCCTGTGAAGAAGTTTGAAATTTATCATTAATTTTGTGGTTCTGCCTTTAAAATAAAAATATATTTTTTTCTAGCCTACATGCAGGTGTTCAAACCCGTCATACAATCAGTCATGGATTTCTATCAGCCCACCTGTGTTGTCTTACAGGTAAGACTCGCTAAGTAACAATAGATGTTCTGGGAAGAACTGAGCCTTCTGCTTAAGATCAGTATACTAGACATTTGAGGAATGCGCACTTTAAAGTGAGTGTAGTACCTTGGCGTTGGGAGTCAAGTCTGTCTAAGGTATAGACAAACAAACAAACAATCTCTTTGACGAAGGGCCCGTGCCGTGGCTTAGTGGTAGCATATGCTCTAACTATTCGTGCTTTGAATTACTAGTCACAGGATCGATTCTGTCTGTCTACCATCAGGTATATGAGTGAGTCTCATGATGTGGGTCCGGCAATCACAGGGGTGGTTTTTACGAGGATCCCTTCCAGTTTTCCACTGTAATAAGACAAGAAGCTGTGTAAAGGAAATTATCATCATATAAGTGAAATACCCTTGAGTAAGACCCAGTCAAACAAACAAACCAATCTTTGACAAAGCCTGTTTTAGTCCTGAAAGTTTACTGAATTTTATATCTTATAGGTTTTTGTTATACCTTTGTGTGCATAATGTAATGTTTGTTTTTTTTGGTTTTTACCTTAGTGTGGAGCTGATTCATTGGGCAGTGATAGACTTGGCTGTTTTAACCTCAGTATCACAGGCCATGGGTAAGAGATCGATGTCTTCTTCAAACAAAATAATAGTGCTGGGTAGAATAATATATTATCCCTACTTTTGCATTGCACTAAGCTGCAAAAGACAGCTATTAAAGGATGCATCATATATTTGATTTGATTTATTCGTCATGAACATTTATAATATAATGGTATACAAATATAATTAAACAAAGATATCATAGGTGGAAATAAAACCCCAAGGGGCTTGCTCTATCCCATTTTGTGTATAATAAATTAAAGGAGATCCGCAGAAGTAATATTTTTCAACATGTTTTGCCATAAATATAATCTTTATATCTTGTTCTAAATATATATTTGGTTCAACTAAATCTGGTCAAGTTTGCCCCCCAGAGGGCAAAAAAGTTGGCAGATTTTTTCAATGTAAAACTAAATGTAAAACAGGTAGCTGTAAAAAATGGCAAAAATAATTTAAAAATAATTTTTTTCTCCAAGTGATATACACGTACGTCTAAAATTACGTAAGCAAATGTGTCAAATTTAAGTCTGATTTGCCTGTTAAATGCTGCCTGCAGAATATATTCTGATGAACGTTCTAAGTTCGGATTGATTTTTAAAAAATACAAGAAGTGGATACTTAAACCAAAAGCAAACAAAAGAACACCGTTTCTTTTTCAGAGAATGTGTGAAAGTTGTTAAAGACTATAATTTACCGATGTTGGTGCTGGGAGGAGGCGGTTATACAAAGAAGAATGTGGCTCGCTGCTGGACATACGAAACATCAGTGCTCTTAGACGAACAGATAAGCAATGATCTCCCTTTAAATGGTATGGGATACACATCCACAACTAATTCTTTTCACGTCTTAGTGGTGAATTTTTTACTTGCCTTTGTCACAAGTATTTTTCTTGTCTGTGTAACAAACGTTTTCCAAACTGTTGTGGCAAATGTTTTCCTTGTCTTTGTGACAAATGTTTTCCTTGTCTTTGTGACAAATGTTTTCCTTGTCTTTGTGACGGATGTCTTTCGCACAGTTTTTTTCTTCCGTAATTAGGCAAGGAGCAGTGTGAAGTGGACAAACCGTCGTCATACAAGTGAAATACTCTTGAATACGACGTTAAACCCCAATCAAACAAACAAAACAAACAATAGCCCCGGGTATTGATCCACAGAGCGATCTTAGCCTAAGTTGATCTTAAATACCATGACGACATAATACTTCCAGTACTGGTCGTCATGGCAACTAAGATTAAATTAGGCAAAGATGGCTTTGTGGAACAGGCCCCTTGATAGGATCTTATTATTGTAAAATAAGTGGAAAGCACTTATACTGACACATAATTCCAAATTTTGTTTAATCTATTATGTTTCAGAATACTTGGAATATTTTGCACCTGATTTTTTGCTCCATCCAGATATATCTACTAAAAGAGAAAATCTCAATACAAAACAGGTGCGTGGTTTCAAATTAAGGGAATAAAAGTATAAAAGTGTACCTGTGTGCCTTATCATATTAAAGTGAATTTGCTAAGACAGGAGAAGAAATGTCATCAGTGCTATACATGCACTTGTTGGATTGAGGAGCAGTGATGATCAATTAACAATTGACTGAATTGAATATCAACAATTTTATTGGATAGATCAATGCATGCAATCAACTTACAATTCATATTAAGGTAAAACTGAGAAAAGAAAATTCTAACAAAGAGAATGAGTCGCATTTGTTTACATTATCTCAGGACAGACATTTTAAAAACAAACTATATTTATGGTGACCTTTGGAATGTACATGTATTATGACAAACACACCTACACTTATTTGAACAATAGTTAGCAAAATCACTGTGGTGGTAGTTGTTGGAATAGACAGCTGTTATATTATATGAGTGAAATGCCCTTAAGGATGGCGTAAAACACCAGTCATTCAATAAAACAACATACCTCATAGATCATGGTTATTAAACTGGACTCAAAGTTGAGATCAGAAATAACGATATGTTAATAAATTACAGGTTTTCTGACTTTTCCTGATGGTGTTTGGGAGATTCCTTCCCTGTTCTGCTCTCTGTTGGATTAAGGCAGAGAGAATTGTCACACTAAAGTGAAATACCCCTGACAAACCCCAGTCAATTGCTTATTATTCTAATAAAGTTTTTTAATTGGGTAGTTTTTTTTACAAATAATGATGTGTAAATATGCAGCTATTTCAATAGTTATTAAATTGATTGAAAGCATTTTGTAAAACAATCTTTTACCGTTTTTATTTTTGTTAGTACCTGGATAATATACGTCAGACAGTGAACGAGAATTTGAAGAACCTTACCCATGCTCCCTCCGTACAGATGCAGGATGTGCCATCAGACATGCTCAACCTCGACAATACAGAGGAACTAGACCCGGATATTAGGAACCACCAAAATGATGTCAATCAGAGGTTAGTAGTTAGTACATAGGAATTAGACCCTATTGGACTCGTACGTCAGAGGTGTTAATTGTTCATTCTTTCCAACCCTGTATACTTCTCTATATGAACCTTGAGGAATTCCTAAGGTCTAAAACTATCAAACCAAGTCAAGGCAAAAGATGAAGAAAATAAACCATGGCACGTATCTCGCATTTACCGTGCATTCTCTACTGCCATGCTGAGCAATTTAACAGTCAAAAAATTCCGATTGAAAAGAGAAAGTGAATGTATTTTGATGATGCTCATCACTTGCTTAAACTGCCCATTGGTTTTAGCCAATTGTTTTTCTCTCTTCAATTGATAAATCACAAGTGGTTGGGTGGGAGCTTTCTGTTTAGGAGGACATTGTTTTGCTTCCTGTCATATTTCTGTCCTGTCTTGCAGGGGGTTGGAGGGAGTTTCCTGTTGCCCTGGTGCTGTCTGAGCTAAAGAGGAACAGGAAGCCGATATATTTATGATGTTTTTGTATTGTCCTGTATTTGTCCTGTGATGTTTTTCTTTGTTGCCAGTGGTCAGGGCCTTAGCCAGAAATTGAAAGTATGGTGTCCAAAATGGTCATTTTGCTTCATTTTTCAAATGGCTGGGTGTCCAATTTTGAAAGTTTCCTATCTCCTGCATGTTAAAGTCTCTTAAAACAGGGTGTCCAAATGAGGCAATTGCTTGCTTCAGGGAATCCACTTGGACGGGTGGACGGGTGTCTGCCTATGCCCTTGCCAGTGGTGTCAGGGGTAGTTTTCTTCACCCATTGGGCTTCCACACCGTTATATGAGTGGAATAACCTTTAATATGGCATTACAACCCAACCAAACAAACAAGCAAACCTGTCCTGTCTTTGCTGGTTGCCGATGGCATCCATGGTAATTTCCTTCACCCATTGTTTAGAGGACTATAATTTCGAATTTATCCTTAAAGGTGATAAATTTAAAAAAAATCACAGTTTTTTCCAAGGGAGATAATTAAATCTCTTTAGCTACAAGCCCGCCACCATGGCTTTGTGGTAGCGTGTGCGCTTACTAATCCTGGTTTGATGTACCGTTCAATGGATCAAGTCTGCCTGTTGACCATCAGGTATATGAGTGAGTCACACGGTGTGACTCCGGCAATCTGGGTGGTTTTTACGATGTTTCCTCTCGGTTTTCCACTGTATTAGCAAAGTGCGGTGTGAAGTGGACAATCCGTTGTCGTACAAGTGAAATACCCTTGAATACGACGTTAAAGGTCTTCCCAAATGGTTGATACCTAGAAAACTTATAAAAATAATTCAATGTCTACTGGACGATTTTCAATTTGTTTTATTAAAAAAATCGGCGAACTTATCGAGAATTTGGGATTCAAACATTTAACATTTATTAGCACATACAGCTCGGCGATAGCCAGTGACGTCACTAGGAGAAAAGAATATGTGACTAGTATCTATAGAAACATCGCCATCATTTTTTTATTGTCCAGATTTTTTCTCAACTGTAACAGTGTTCAGTCTTATCAACGAATTGTGTACCTCCGGTACGGACTGCATTATCCGACTCGGATAGTTCCGAAGGGAATTACCACTGCTTACGTCCCAGCTTGAATAACTTCTTTGCAAAGTTGCAAGTTTGCAAGTAAATAAAAAAAATCTACGAATCGGAAAAATACGGGATATTTTTTAAAAATTAGTTGGTAATATTATCTTTGGAATTGAGTCTAAATATGATTTAAAACTCATTTGGGAAGACCTTTAAACCCCAATCAAACAATTAAATAAACTTTAGTCACACACACATTCATTGCATGGAGATCATCAGTTGTTGATGTATTTAACCATACTGCATGAAGTTTCTAGGGGTTTGGAAATTGTCTTCATGCTTTGAAAGGATTACATCTGTGATATAAATTACATCAGAGTGGGCTTTTTATTTTGTACCTCAGAGAATTCTTTTTCCCCCTCTTTTAGGATACTCTAATTCAGGAAGGCCTGCGACCATGGCTTAGTGGTTAGCAAATGCGCTTACTAAAGCCTACTTCGATGTGCCCTTCACAGGATCGAGTCCGTCTGTCGACCCTCAGGTATATGAGTGAGTCACACGATGTGGCTTCGGCAATCACAGGGTTTTTTTGTTACAAGGTTTCCTCCCAGTTTTCCACCGTAATTTGGCAAGGAACAGTGTGAAGTGGATAATCCGTCATCATATAAGTGAAATACACTTTAGTACGACGTTAAACCCCAATCAAACAAAAGAAACAAATCCTTTCTTTTAAGATAATCAAATTTGAGGAAAGGAAAAATTGTCTTTTTTATATTTCTAACTGTTGTTCCTGACTGTAATTTGTTTGCACAAAAATGTGTACCATGAATTATTAATTTATCCTTTTCTTTGACAGGGTGGAGCCTTCTAATGAGTATTATGATGGTGAGAAGGACAATGATAAAGATGATTCATTACTGGATGTCTAGCACAGATTCATCAGGACTTTTTCACGTTCATTCTTGTTGAGGATTTCATCTAAACGGTGATGTCTAGCCCAAGATACAGGAGTTCTCCACATCATTTTCACAGAATTTATCTAAACGGGATGTCAAGCACAAGATACAGGAGTTCTCCACATCATTCTTGCGGAATTCATCTAAAAGGGAGTCTAGCACAAGATACAGGAGTTCTTCACATCATTCTTGCGGATTTCATCTAAATGTGATGTCTAGCACACGATACAGGAGTTCTCCACATCATTTTCGCAGAATTCATCTAAACAGGTTGTCTAAACCATGGTACAGGAGTTCTCCACATCATTCTTGCGGAATTCATCTTAACGGGATGTCTAGCACAAGATACACAAGTTCTGCACATCATTTTCGCAGAATTCATCTAAACATAAGTTCTCCACCTTATTCTTGCGGATTTCATCTAAACGGGATGTCTAGCACAAAATAAAGGAGTTTTCCACATCATTCTTGCGGAATTATTCTTAAAGGATGACTAGCCCAAGATACACGAGTTCTGCACATTCTCCCGGAATTCATGTACACCCAGGATATCAGACAGGAGTTGTCCACATCATTCTCCAGGAATTCATGTACACCCAGGATATCAGACAGGAGTTGTCCACATCATTCTCACGGAATTCATGTAAACCCAAGATATCAGACAGGAGTTGTCCACATCATTCTCATGGAATTCATGTAAACCCAAGATATCAGACAGGAGTTGTCCACATCGTTCTCACGGAATTCATGTAAACCCAAGATATCAGACAGGAGTTGTCCACATCATTCTCACGGAATTCATGTTAACCCAAGATATCAGACAGGAGTTGTCCACATCATTCTCACGGAATTCACCTAAACTAGATGTCTCACATCAATTCGTCATAACTTTGTCACATTCATAAAACTTTTGGATTTCATCTAAACTGGAGGTCTCCTAGAAATTGATCATAGTAATCTATCTTCTTGAGGTTTTCAATCTTCCCTGGATCCGGACAGTGAAATAACCTTGAGCACAATGTTAGACCCCAATCAGTCCGTGAAGTCTAGCATAGACTCATCAAGACTTCACATTCATTCTCGTCAAGGATCATCAGGCATATTCCAATATTTGTATATTTTCATCAGCAACAGTATTTCCCTGTTGGCTGAAAAACTAACATCGCTTACTGTATAAATTATGGACTATTTTAATAACAAGACTGATAACCATTTTACATGGGTTTGTTGTAAATATTTGTACAATATTGTCAAGCTTCAGAAAACACAAAAAAGCAATGGATGTTTACACGTTGATTGATGAGGACGAGTCCTTTAACAAAATAATGTCAAAAATAATGAAAAATAGAGTGCATTTTCCATTACCTATATATATACATGTATGTCGTATGTAAACCTCATGGGGTACCCTAAATCACCCCTAAATTCGTCCATAAAATATATAATAAATAGTCTATATAAAAGACTTGGAAATTGTGTCCAAGAGTCAGAAGATCAATTTTTCAGTTAGAAAGCATCAAAATTTGTCAGAAAACATAAATTTGTTGAAATACATGCTGTAATATTGTCACAGCAACCAACTTGGGGGTGATTTAGGGTATTGTTTTCATTGTTTATTGTGCCAGTCAATCATGTATCTTTTTACAAATTTGTTGAATTTATGATCTGAGCCTGTGCTGAAGATAATCATGGCTATACTATTGTAGTCAATTTCTCTTATTTCTTGGCCAGTACCAGTGGTCACAGGTGACCTCTAGATTTCAGTTTAAGGAAGTTAGACTTTAGTCCAACATACATGTACAGTCCAACATGTATGTCCTTGTTTTGAGGCAGATTGGACCAAGCATTTAACTAAAGTGAAATTATTGTTTCTCAGTTTTTGTCCACATTGGCAGTTTCTTTCTGCAAAGTTGAGAATAATTGACCATTCATGACACCATTCTTTTAATTTCTGGCTAAGCCCGTGTTGGGCTGGCATGTCGTCATTCGAGTGAAATAACGTTATGTACTCCATTAAACCCCAATCAAACGATCATAAATTATTTTTATGTAAAGTTTCAAAATTGACAGCCTGTCCATTATTTAAATTTAATAAGAGAAAAAAACATTATTTGCCATATACCATCATCCAAAATCAGTGCATTTAAATTTGAAAACATTGAATTGTACAACTGTTGTATGAATGTATGTATATAATTAATAAGACTTTAAATTATATATAGTCTCTCTTGTCTTTTTCTATTACATTCGCTGTATTTTAGTCCTTCACTGCAGGAGTTACTGTTTCCAAAGCAATGAAATAAGAGAATTACCTTTAACAAAAAGCCGAAAAATATAAAAAGCCCAATTCAAGTAAATTCACAGATACATCATCCTTAAAGACCATCTGGGTAAGGACAGTCCTACATAATTAACTAGGGGGGGGGGCTTAATCTATCCCTGTAAAGGATGATAGTTATTGGCTACCCTGAAGTGAACAATTGCCTCATTTTTTAACACCCTGTTTTAAGAAACTTTAACATTCAAGGGAAACTGTTAAAATTGTACACCAAGTTTATTACTAAAAAAAAAAAGAGGCAAAAACGACCCTTTTGGACACCATACTTTTGATTTCTATATGAGCCATTGACTTTAATCTCTAAATTGACATATTTAGTTAAGTCAAAATGTACTAGGTCTTTGAGCTGGAGGGTATATTCTCTTTTTGTGTGATAGTTGACTTGCGTTTGTGTGTATGTGTAATTTTGGTATAACCACCGTACTGCTCTGGCGTAAATCATTATACTGAATGGACACGCCAATAATTTTAAATAATGATGATGATACTTTTGATTTCTGGCTCAGCCCCTGTTTACAGGTATTTGCTTATGAGTATCCCTGTATCATGTGGATATTTTAGGCTTTGAAACTTTTATCTCGCAAAATGTGATCTCCATACAGCCCATGTAAAGGAAACCTCT
>JAVFBX010219821.1:0-11434 GCA_034783855.1 Mopalia kennerleyi | reverse complement strand
GTGGCTGGAGGAATGTCACCTGAGTAATTGTGGCTGGAGGAATGTCACCAGAGTAATTGTGATTGGAGGAATGTCACCAAAGTAATTGTAGCAGGATGAATGTCACCAGAGTAATTGTGGTTGGGGGAATGTCACCAGAGTAATTGTGGCTGGAGGAATGTTACCAGAGTAATTGTGGCTGGAGGAATGTCACCAGAGTAATTGTTGGTTTAAAAATGTCACCTGAGTAATAGTGCCTGGAGGAATTTCATGTGAGTACTTGTTTCTTCCTTGCTGTGGGCATTACCAATGTTTAGAGCAACAGCTGTTTTGCCATGCATTAAATGATATTATCATTATGTTATTAACAGTTGTTGGTTGACAACGAGTGAAATAAACCAGTTATGACGGACTAATCCAGTCCCACAAAGACAACTTAGCCAAATAAGTGAAATAATCCATAATGAATGTCATGAGCTTATCAGATCATAATAAGACAAATTAGAAACAACAAAATAGACATAATCAATAGAAGAAGCACGAGCTAATCTAATCTCACAATGACAAAGTTGTCCCACAAGTGAAATTACACACAGTAGATATCATAGCCTCCTCTATCTACAACCAAACAATGTCACAAAAGGGACAATAACTCATGGTAGCTACATGTAGGATGGGCTTGTCCAAGGGTAATAACAGTGATGCCACAGAAGTAACATAACCTAATATTGCCAAATGAGTCCATTTGCCCATAGTATGCACCAAGGGTGACTTTATGATAACAGAGTGAAATAATCCGAAATAGATGTGAAAGTAAGACAGTGAGTGAAACCACTTTGAGCAAGCAGAATGATAGGGTCAGTCAATGTTGTCGTACAAGTGGATTATACAATATGCACTTCCAGTCACTAGAAGATGTCGTAATTGAAATAACCTAGAGTGTTCAAGATGGATTTATCCAGTGACAATGAGACAATTGTCATAGGGTGTTGATTCTAAGTGAAGAGTAACCTTCCACGGAAAGATATAGGATGTCCTGTGACTCCTGTCCCTATATAGTCTATATGGCGATCAGGTATTTTCGAGTCATGTGTCACAAAATCTGATTGCAAGTTTGTTTAGCAAAGTAAGCAACCATTTAAGAAAAAAAAAAGTATGATGGCAAGAAGACTACTTGTAAATACAGAAACAAAAACTTAGCCCCATTAAATAGTTCTGACCTAATTGCAGAGGCAATAATTAACTGCGGCATCCGTTTGTTTGTTGTCTTCATAGGGAGGAGGCTGATATCATCAATTTTTTTGATGCCTTTTTTCTCTCCAATTGCATCAAGAGTAACAACACATTTATTTTATGCTGTAAGTCTGATCATTCTAGCATTGATACAACAGTTCTCAAAAAAGGTCAAATTCTATATACAGCATATTACTATGTATTTTATTGCATTTGACTACAGTAATCTGTGTTTGATTGGGGTTTAAAGTCCTACTGGATGTTATTTTACTTATATCATGACGGATTGTCCCCTTCTTTCTCCACCTTAGTTCTTATGACCCCCCTAACCATTAGAATATAAAACGGTGATGAGATACTCTAAAGGGATACTTCATATAGGACAGAAATGATAACTCTAAAGACTAATTCATAAAGAGTATCAAAACACTTCTGTTGGTACATCTGAATGCAAATACAGGACTTCTGTTATTAAAACTAAACCCAATAGCCTGTCTACCTTGTGTAGCCTTCAATGTCGTTTATAATGTGGCACTCAATAGTTTCTGATTCGGAATTAATCAAGTAATTTATAACTTTCTTGTAATTTTTGATACACGCCCTAAATGAACTAAGAATATATCAGACATCGCATACCACTGCAAAAAAAAAATTAAATAATTTAATTATTTTTTCCTTTCTACAACTTTATATCCCTGACATACAAAATTTAAATGTGCACAGTGGTATCATATAATATGATATGTTGATACCGGTCCTTTTTACATAAAATAGCTTGCATAGCACAAGGAGTTTGCTTGATAGACTTCTGATGTCACAATAATAGAGACATGACTGAAGGTCTCGCACAGTAGCAATTTCCCCATGCATTCATAGTTATTTTTAGGAAAGTGGGCTACTTATAATGGTCATCAATATAATTGTTAAGTAGTTCCGTGTGTAAATATTAGCCAATGAGCTTCAATTTAACCTTTGACTCAAAGAATTGACAAAGAACGATCAAAATTGCCGGATTTTCCGGGTGAGTTGCTGGTAATGTTATTTTGAATGAACGGACGAGTTATCCCCCCTGATTCGATGTCTGAACATGCCTGCGAGATCGATAAAAGACGGAACGTTGCAGTTGAAAAAAGGTAAATTTTGTTTAAAATATGCAACATTTGTGTTTTTTTTTAGATTTGTTTGTAAACAAACATAAATCTAAATGTTGTAGACATGTTTCTGTAAATTGGCTTTCTTACGTCACTGCGCTGTCTTTTAAAGATGCGACAATTTTTACTTTTGCCTAGTTGACAGTGTCTTACACGAGTGTTTGATCCACAGGCTCTTGACTTCAGCTGTAGCCGTTCTCGTGAGGCCTGCCAATGTTAAGTCATATTATACCATATAACGGTATAATATAATATGGCATATAATATGACTAAACAGTCACAGGTTTTACGAGAACGACTGCCAGTTACCGCAGACGGCTAGATACATGTACCAGTTTTGTGCCTATGGTCTGATGACACTCACTTGGCAGCATTTTGATAGTTTGTCAAAAAAGGGCAAACCTAGATTAGGGTAGGCCTACGCCTGTGTCACAATCTATCTTTTCCAGGAACTTCCAAAAATTAAAAGAATTTCTGTTTTACATATATTGATTAAAGGAAAAGAGACACATTTGAATCCTCCAACGTAGCCTATATTAGATGCAGAGTTCTGTCCTATCATGTAGCCTTAATCTAAACACTGCATTTATGTTCAGGGTTTCATTAGGGTAGTTAAACTGGAGAATAAATTCAATTCGAGATATACTTTTAACGCATCAATTCAGACTTCATTTATAATGTTGACGTATGATAAAAATAAATAGTTGAGTATTAAAAACTGAAAAAAATTCAATACCGGTATGAAAATAAAAAAAGTTAATTTTTTCAGTAAAACACCCAATATTCGAATGTTTCTGTAAACCCTGCATGTCTCCGATAACTTTTTACACAATAAAATTCCCCAAAATCGAAATCCGGTCAAATCAAACATTTTCAATATATTATTTCTTATACATGTAGATAGGTCCTTAAGAGTTTTCATTCAATGGAAAGATAGGATGTGCCCATGTGGCTAGGGTAAACCATGCAGGGGCTTAATCCACACGAGTCACGACCTTTGTGCTTTAACCTGACAGTGTAAGAGTTGTAGCTATAAACAAACTTGCTGGGGAAAACAATATATCAGAAATAAGTTACCAGGATTGGTTTGTTTGTTTGCCTGTGTGGTTTTGCTCTACTGGTTCAGTTATTCCTAATTAGCCTAATAAATTAGACCTTTATGCTTCACATCTATTGTCAGATTGTAGGGTTACGCTCTAACGACCTGCTATCAGCTTCAATTAATTAAGCCTGCATATAAAACCATCACCGACCTCATATTTTGCTTTATAGTTTATCAAATGTATATAGGTGCAAAACTTGGGTCTAGGTGTCAGATGTTTTATGTTCCTCTCTGATGGCACTCTCTGGGTGTTTTATATCAAAATATGATAGCCTACACTATTTGTGAAAAAGAATGATTGTAATACATACTGATACTTATTTTGAGTACAAGTCAATTCGATTATTCCCTCCATTATTATTCTTTCAAACTTCAGATTAAAGGATAAAATATAAGGTCAAGAATACAGAATCATGGTATGTTAGTGGTGCTTTCACTTTCAACACCGGAACCTAATACAGTCAACATCAAGGTTTTTCTGGATCATTTTAGACTCAAAAAGGAAGATTGTTTAGTTAACTAAGGTCTTGGTCATTGTATTGCCTGGCATTATAGCTTGAAACTTGGAATTATTTACTGTATTTAGATTAACTTCGTTTAGATGATGTTTGAATGAGTATTTATGTGTTTACACTATAAGCTTACTGTTTTATTTTAAAGCCCTATATTTTAGGCCTATTACCATAACAACTTTTGTCTATATCCAAACTGATTTTGCTTTTATGTTAAAATACTTTCTTGTGTACCATATTTTGACAATTTTGAGGGTCTATTTTCTGCTGAAGGAGTGAATTACTTTAGTTCTACTAAAATAGGACGACACACTGTTGAAGTGAAAGCAGATTTAGATTTAATTTTTTGTGATGTCAACCAGCCTCAACTGTTCAGTCCCTATCTAGTTTTTGTGATGTCAACTGGCCTCAATTGTTCAGTATCTGTCTTTTTACTACAGCATGGCGCCAAACATGTAGCGATACCTTGTATACAGCTAGGGATTTGTATGATAACAAATTTTCTAACCAATTCGAGGCAATATATATGATTAAGTCTGAAGAAAAGGGCCAGCACATTAACGTTTCTTGATATTCCTCTTCTTGTACATATACTGTGTGTATTCGACTGTCAGTCTAATCCCCTTTGACATCCTTTGAATGTAGCCAGCAGGCCGCGGTGGGCTTCCTACCAGATCTGAATGGCTTTAACATGGCATTCATCTCACTCTTGCCACACTGGCTACAAGCAGCTGTATATATTCTTTACTGTGAGGCTTCATTTTTAAACGATGAAAAAAGAAATCCATAATCATATTGAAAATGTTTATTCGAGGTGTTTAATGATTGCTTGAATTGCCTGCCATTTAAGTTTCTTGTAAACAGGGGAAGAGAGTGTGAGTAGATTTATTGTTCCTAATCACTCACAATGCATGTTGAGCAATGTAATTAGCCTCCATGAGCTCAGGCAATCCCTAGACAATCCCCTGTTGTGGAGTCTCAATTATAGATGCTCTCAACGCTGGTCAAAGGAATGGCCTTATTGCAATACGGTACTACAATAAAGATAACAATGCCTTCATATTATAAGAACTACTTTGGGAAAAATATCAGTATCAAAGTGCTGTATATTTATTATTTACAAATACATGTATACATGTCCTGATAACTTTTTCTGCAGTTATCTGGCTTCTGGCCTTAGCTGACTTGATAATATAACCATATAAGCTTACCCAGTTTTTGGCTGTTTTTTTTGTGACCAGCTGAAAAAAAAGCAAATGCATGGGTTCATAGACGTCCAAATATAGAGTTTTTTGTTGAAAAAAAAAATCCATTTATTTTAGTTTCATATTGAATTTTGTTCATTTTTAATGCCAAATTATTTATTTTTATCGTACTTAAACATTAAAAATGGAATCTAAACTGATTTTAAAAAAAATGATGCTTTAAAATGATGTCTTATATTGAGTTACCGGTAATTTTCCGGCTTAACTACCCATTTGGGGTAATTAAACTGGACTGGACCCCAGAAAGGAATTCTTGTCCCCAATCTGTATTTATTTACGCTCATCCCCTGACTTACACAGTCATGCTGGGAATGCTCTGTTACCAGCACTATTCAAATGCTTCTTAACCTTTAACCATACAACTATCCTAAGCATCTCACAACTTTCTCTTTTGTACAAAAAGCATAAATAAATATCAAATAAAATGTTTTTGCTTTTTATTATTTTGTGAAAAAAATAAAAAATGTACAGAGATTTTTTCTTTAGGGCCTTGGCTGTTTAACATTAAATAACTGCTAGCATAGCATCTCTTGAGTTAATGCATTATTACTGACCCTTCTCCACTGTATCACACACTGACAGACGTTTAAGACTCTCACTGGATGCCATGAAGGAATCACACACAGAAACCCTGGCTTTTGTGGGGATGCTTTCCACACGAGCAGCCCCATGGATTCATGGAGGAGCGGGTAAGCGAGTCCTGCAGAATACTCCCTCGGTTTCCTCGGTCAATCGTAAGAGGCGAGAAAAGAGGAGCTTTCTGTTGCCCTGGTGTTTTCAGAGCTAAAGGGGAACAGGAAGCTCATCTGTATGTAAGTTTTATTGTTGTCTCCATCGTCATATAAGTGAAATACCCTTGAGTACGATGTTAAACACCAATCAAACAAACAAACAGTATGAAGCAACAAGTAGAATACCTAAGTGAAATACTTTTTTCACAAGTCTTATAAATCGATTTAAATTAAATTTTGCCCCAATACTGTATTTCTCAATATAGTAAAATTTCGTTTTGTTCTGTTTGAGGAATTCATTAAGTGGAAGTTTTTTTTTATTCTTATTAAAGTAATTATGTACATCATGTTTATACATATATTTCCCCCTTTTGTTAATTGTATAATGTCACCATTGATAAGATCTGTTGTGAAATAGTTGTCTTATAAACAAGGTTAAATCTGCCCTAAATTACAGTTATATGAGGTATATAAATATTTTCATGAAGTGTGCATCTACTCCATAACCTGGAGCAAAATCATATTAGTGATAATATTTTTAAATGATAATAATTTGTTTCCTGCTGACACCTCAGGCATTTGTGTGTTATAGAAACAAAGGTGGAGCATACTTATTAGATTGATTGTTTTTGTTTTTCATTTGTGTTCTGCCCTTGGGAAGATTTACATACATTATTTACAATGAAATGGCTATTCTGTCCAGTAAGGCTACAGTTTACAACTAAGTTGTGTTTTGGATTTTTCTGCTAAAAATGAAAAATATAATGTTGTAAGAGTTCAAAAGAGGAAAGTTTTAAGTATGTTTTTTACCAAACAATAACCCTGTCTTTCATTAAAACCGCTGGACGAGCATTAATTTTTTTACAAAGGAAATACTTTACATTGTATGCTTGTGTTAGCGTGGCTATTTACTGTTACAAGGATAAGCTGTCATCAATCTATCAACCAACCAATCTTCAGAAACTAAATGAAATTTAAATTGCAGTTTGGTTTGACCTACATGTATAATGTGACAAGCCGCTGAAGGTACATCGTAATGTAGTAATAACTGGGTGATTTTGTGTGTGGCCATAAATGTAATTGATATGTTTACGGCTCAATGGACTGTAAATGAATATAACTTGAAGCAACAGCATGACCTTCAGCTACCTCATTATTATTATGTCTAATTGGATCAAAGTTAAAAAAAATATCATTGATTATGGAGATAACTAGATTATTGGAAAATAGCAATCATTATTGGCTATTTTTGAATACTGCTGTATGACCTAATTTTTTGTTTTTTCCCCACAATTCCCCTAATAGTCCATGACCATGCTACATGCAAAATCAAAATACTAATCTAACCACCATCCTCTATAATGCACTCATTCCATGTCGACCTTAATAGAGGCACAGCTAAGTTTATTTTGGGAGTATTTGCTATATTTTGCTGAGTTGCTGATGTTGATGGATGTGTCAATTGTATAACATTTAGATAACACCCTTATTAGATATAAAATAAGGCAGTGTGCTGAAATTTGAGGGTCTGATCACTGATCAGATATATTTTTGCCAAAAGTTTGATGCAGGGGGTCAAAGTAATAGTTGACCATTTATCTGTAGACGATGATCTGTGTAAAATAGTTGACCTAGATGTGGGGTTTTATAGAATGCTGTATCGTATCCATTGAAAGACCACTTGCCTTTAATAGCTAGCTGTCATGCAACCGCAAGGTGCCATAATCTGGTGAACGGTAATAATCCAGTCGTCATCTTGACCTGAGCTAGATCATTTTAGATGCTTAGTGCAATGCTCCAGTTACTGTCACTACAGTTCTCTGTGGAGAATGCAAAAGGTTTCCAGTACTACAAAAACTCAGCTATAAACCTGGCAGACAGCCTTTACATCTTCTTAGTTTAATTAATTAGTCCATGGCCGTGGCGTTGTGGTTAGCGGGTGCGCTTTCTAAAGCCTACTTCCATTTACCGTTCATGGGATCGAGTCCGTCTGTCGACCCTCAGGTATATGAGTGAGTCACAAGATGTGGTTCCGGCAATTGGGGTGGTGGTTTTTACGAGGTTTCCTCTCAGTTTTCGACCAAGAAACAGTGTGAAGTGGACAATCCGTCGTCATTTAAGTGACATAACACATAAGTCACATAACAAACAAACAATCTTAGTTTCATTAAGCAAGAGAAATTTAAGTCAGGAAAATTAAATTCATTTGAAGTAAGAAACCCAAATAAAAAACTATAATATTTAAATTTATCAAGATTATATTTAAAAAACTGATCTGTAAATCCCACCGACTGAAACCATCATTTCCCTTGATTAGATGAATACAAGCATTTAGTTATGAAAAAATGTGTTATTTAATACTATGTCTAGTGGTTGATAGTATGTCACCAATAATAAACATAATATACACATTAAGTTTTTCCAAAATGAGTTTCTCCATTCATCCAATCATGATGCAATTGATGATTAAAGCTGAATTCAAAGCACATTAATAATTTTATATTTTGTAATATCTTAAATTATTAAATGAAATTAACTGTTGATTTGTGTCACAGAATCACCTGTGAATTTTCTTTAAATGGAAACTATTTGAATTTTAAGGTTTTCTTCTCTTTTGAAGTACTTATTGCAAAGGAATTAATTACATTAGTTGTCAGGTCCTAAATCTACATTCAGTTAATATAAAGCTCTGACACCAAATGTCCATAAGAGCACATTATCATTTCAGCTCTGAGGCAGATCAGCTTGATTAATTTAGGGTCATTGGGTTTGAGTAGGGAGGTTATTGATATTGAAGCCAGCCCTAACTATTTCTATTGATTGTGTGGCGTGGTTAAATGAATTAGGTTCCAACAACCACTTTGTTAATAGTGCTCTATTATTCGGATATGATGGGCTGTCCATTTCATAATTATTTGATTTATTAATGCTACCTTCAAATGTATCAATCATAAAATAAAGTATTGATCGTACAATAAAGTAGCATTTAATATCAGTCTTGAAATAATAAATATCCGTTGCTAAATTATATCATGAAGCTACTTTAAAACTATTATGAGTTGTTTGTGTTCACATTTTTTGTTGAGATTATCAGGGGACTTACTGTATGAAGCTGTAAACATGCCATTTAGTGGAGAGCAATACACTTTGTGCTGTGCTTTGTGTACCTGAGTTTATAATTGTTAATCCTGGAGATCAAAGAGTTTGGAAGGAAGCCAGGATTGAAATATTTCACCCACATATACAGTGGCTTGTACCAATGTTAACGCTGGCGTATTATATGAAAGATAATATTTTGTGTGTTATAGTTATGTAACCAATTGAATTCTGCTCTCTTTTACACAAATATCAGATTCCATTGAGCCAGAGGACTGTAGTTACACTGATCATTCTTGTGTAATACAGAACTGGTGTAATTCTGAACAGAGAATATTTAGCTCAATATAAGGATATAAGGATTGAAGAATTAGATGATACAAAATTGTTGAAACATTTAGTGGAACAAGAAGTTTTCGGCTTCTAAAATGTCCTATTCATACTGGCCCGCGGCTGTGCCTTACTGGTAGCATGCACGCTTCCTAATCCTACTCCACTTTACAGTTCACAGGATCAAGTCCGTCTGTCGACCATCAGGCATATTATGGAGTTCCATTATGTGGCTCCGGCAATCGTGGGGGTGGCTTTTACGAGGTTTCCTTCCAGTTTTTCACCATAATAAGACATGGAACAGTGTGAAGTGGACAATCTGTCCTGATATAAGTGAAATACCCTTGAATGCGTTGTTGGTGTTTTATTGTTGGTGTTTTTTACCCTTGAATGGTGTTTTATAATAAATAATAATACTTGAGCACTTAACATTACTGTATATTGATTGGATGAGATGTTTAGAAAAGCCTGAATTAATAATTCTCATTATTTCATCGGGGTTCAGATTATTCCTAATCTGTCTGACTTGATCCATGCCTGATGTACCACTCACAGAATCCAGGCCACTTGTCCTTCTCAGGGATATGAGGGAGCTTGTAGTTGCCCTGGTGCTGTCAGAGCTAAGGGGCAACATAAAGTTGATGTGTTTGAGATGTCTTCGTATTGCGTTTTGTGTTTGACCTGTCCTGTCTATGTTTATTACCAGTGATATAAGCTGTGGGTTCCTCGCCCATTTGCTGACACGCTGTTATAGAAGTGAAATAACCTTAAGTATGGTTTTAATCTCAAAACAAACTTTAGAAACAAATCGAAAGGCCACCAAATAGGAGGTTTGGAATTTCTAAAAATGTTGCATTAAATTAAAATATTAAATGTTTAAATGTTTGTTTTAGTTTTTAATATTCTTAAAATTTAAGTTTGAATACACTGGTTGATATCAGAACTGGTTTAATGTCTGAATTTGAGTGAAAAATGACAAAAACTGTTAAGTCATAAAATAAGAATATTTAACCCAACGGATTCCATTTGCTTATCATACAGGTGATATAACTGTGAGTAAATATAGTTAAGTTATGAGGAGTTCAGGTGTACTGTACAGCATTCTTTATATCCAGGTGTGCTGATTGTACCAGTAACGAGTTTCCCACACCTGAGTGATACCTTTATCTTACATCTCAACCATATTGTCTGCTTAAGGCCATATCTTAAACATAGCTTAACATCTGTTTGTTGTAGGTAACTTCAGGTTATCTGTCAGATTATTTGTTACCTTTCTTAACATTTGCCACACAATCTGTGTGATACCTTTCCCTTATATTTTTGGGTTAAGGCCATCGTTAAAAACATGTAAGTTGTATGTAACTACAAGCATCAACATTGTAGTTAGGTTTGTGATGCCTTTTAGTTTGTATTGCCTTGTGATTGTCCTTGTTTATTGCCAGAATGCTAGAGGCATCGGGGTTGATCCATTGGGTTGATGCACCGGCAATGGCCCGTCCTATAATTCAAATAACCTTAAGTACTGTGTCAAACCCCCTGGTTTCTACCAAATGAGTTTATGATGGTCAATACAAGTCAGATAAATAAATAAGTCTGTTTCATTAAGTTCAAATTTATTTTTCTGTATCACTAAAGTGACTCACTTGTCTCCATTTCTGTGAGAATTTTCTTCTTGGTGATTATTATTAATGTTTGTGGTTAAGATTTTCATTATTATCAGGCAGCAACTGTGAGAATAATTCAAAATATGTATGTTAAAAAGCCTGTGTCCATTTTGATGGGGTGGTTTATATAAAATTTGCAACTTATATTTATAACATTTCTTATTGGATACACACCACTAGCTCACCTTTTTTCATATTTCATACTGTACCATAAGTTCTTCACACAGGCAGGTGAGTTTGTGGATGAAAAATGACTAGAAATTAATTTAAAAAATGTTAACAAAAGAACATTTCTATTCTGTGTATTTCTATTGTAACAGTATGTGGTTTAATTACAATAGTGGTACAAGATTGCAGCTAACAAACAATGC
>JAVFBX010219810.1:0-11434 GCA_034783855.1 Mopalia kennerleyi | reverse complement strand
ACTGGGTGTCCAATTTTGACAGTTGTCCTATCTCCTACATGTTAAAGTTTCTTAAAACAGGGTGTCCAAATGAGGCTTTTGTTCACTTCAGGGCGTCCAGGTGGACGGGTGTCTGCCTGATCCCTTGTTGGCAAATCCTAGCTGCATATCATTACATCAGCTAGCCCTGTTAACATGACAGTGAGGTATCCCCCTCACGGTCATGGGATAAACAATCCTGCATACTTACTGAATAAGCGAGGCGTCAAGTTCCGTGCAGTTAGATCATTAAAATCAAGGCAAAGCCGAAGATAATGTCCCATTTATCCCCGCACTCTACCTTACAGGACTAAAATGAGATGTAGGCATACACCACTTTTTATCAGCTCAGGTCGTCGCTCAGCTTGAGACCATGACTGAGAATGCTGAGAGCACAGAAATGAAACTAAACGTACCTCCTGTGCAGGAGATTGCACGATGAAAACATGGCTGATTTACAGCTGAACGAATGACCGGAGCTAATAAAAAGTGGCGTATATTTGTTTATTGAGACACTAACTTACCACCTACTGGTAAACTGGTCTCAAGTTAATGTAAAAAGGATCTAACTCATGCAATACTATAACCCCTAGTGTCCCCTACCAATGTGTCATCTGATTGTTTTCAGTGTTTCTTTTATTAATGCCATGATGGGTTAAAGTAAAACAAAACCAAAATCAAGAAAACGGAAAAAGTCTTGCATGTTCCATAAAACTCCAAATCAATCAAACATGATAAGGACCACATGGATAGTTTTAGAGATCTATATATCGCCTGTTTATATCTGGGGCAGGTTCCACAAAGCATTTTCTGACTTAAGTCAAAATACTAAATTTAATATTTTTGCCACTTGCCTAAACTTAGTTTTAAAGTAATGCCTGTACTTGTGACTTACTTGCATTATAATAATTATTATAAAATATTAAATTAAATTCAAAACTGAGAAATGTGAGGGCCTTTAAACATTTTGACTATAAAACTGTTTGTGGAATCGGGGCCTGGTCTGTGTTTGATCTCAAATTCATACAACTACTTGTATTATATCTAATCCAATTTAACATTGGCTTCATCTATAGTAATGAACATAACAGTTTATTGTTATAATTCTGGTCTAGAATCCCAGACACCACAAACTTTACAACCCTGTGGAACCTGTCAATTATTACATTTATAGGCTACATATGAGAAGGTAAACCTCAAATGAAATGCAGTTGATTTTCAGAAAGGTGACCTCACACTTAGACCATGCATAAGGCTTTAAAGCACAGAACAGTTAAACATGCCAGTATTTGCTTTTAATAATATTTAATTTATGTTTAACAGTGTCCATGAACTACACAAATACAAGGCATCAGACCAATTCATCAGAAAATCACAATCCAGAAAGGTTAGTTTGCATTTTTATTTTTTATACTTTTGAATGTTTAAATTGAACTGTTTAAACTAGACTAAGCAAAAACACAGAGGAAATGTTTTCCTTGTCACCGTTACATAATAAGATTTTATTACTCAAGTGAATTCTTACACATGATGTTTACAGTTTATTGTTTAACAACTCTGTTTTTGGCAAAACAAGAATTTCTGAGGATCTGGACAAGGCCACATCAAAATATGTTCAGTTTCTGATGTCTTTATATTGTGTCATTATGATTGTCCTGTCCTACTTTCATTTGTTTCCAATTTTCTAGTGGATTTAAGGGTGGTTTCCTTCACCCGTTAGGCTGGCAGGCTGCTTATGCATAAAGTACAAGGTTAAACCCCATTAAAACTATCCAAATATGTTCTGTTTGTTAAGTGATTCATTGTAAATATCATTTTAACCAGAGAGACTAATGTAGATAGGGAAACAACAACTATAAATGGGTGGCGACCCTGCTTTTGTGGTTAGCATGTGTGCTTACTAATCCTACTTCGATGTACTGTGGACAGGATCAAGTCCGTCTGTTGACCATATGACTAGGACACATGATGTGGCTCCGGCGATTGTATGAATGGATTTATGATGTATCCTCTCTTAAAGTTCTATTTATTTTTTTCAAACAAATGGCTGAGAAATTTATTTTTTGTTTATTAACTTTGAAGGACACAAAACAGTACTTTAAAATAATTGTGTGTTTTTATTTTATATAGCCAGTCTCCAAGAGTTGGTGTATCATCAGATGGAAGAACCATTCTTCTGTGGCATCCAAAGCCTAAATTTCCATATGAACATTCAAAACCATTACCTAGAAATCAACTTGAACTTGCAGAGGTATGCTTAGATTATTTACGTATGTAAAGTACTTGGCAAAGACACCGTATTTTGTTCCCAGCATGGTCATGCTGTTTTTAACTAGCAGTGGATGATCATCCAGTTCTCAACAGAGGAAGCACTTCATGTTGGTAGATGTAAGAATGTATTAGTGGGGCTATGTACTGTTGCAGTACACTGCTGCTCTATAGGTGTTCAGAAATAATATTGAGCATGGCATAAAATAATAATAAGTCCAAATTCTTAGCAAAGGAAGGAATGTGCAGAAACTTAAATTATTTTATAAAAGGTCTTGTTCTTTTTGTTCAAATTTTCAATCCTTCAGTGGTAGACATGTCTCCCACTACTGACCATGTCAGACTCTCTGGATAAGGCTAAAGCGCAGTCTGTTTGAAAAGTAGCAATACTGTCTTTACTTAGCACTGGAGAAAAAGTATGGAAATGCTTCGTCATGGACAAAGGTTGTGCTAGATTCAATAATTGTTGGAATATTACAAAAATATCTCTCTCATTTTAATACAGTTTTAATAATTTGCTAAAGTATAAAAAGACTTGAGGGATATTTGTCGTAAGCCAGAGGCCCTTGTTGAATAAGGTCTGTGAAAGAGTTTCCTCTCTTTCTTATTTGTCGTTCTTCTGCTCTCCCGAACTTTATGGCCCTTCCATTATTAGCCTTGTCAGAAGAGCTCTCCAGTACATTCAAACTCACAGAAACTTTTCATCAGTTTGTTTTCTTCAATTGGATGTGACGATTTAGCGCTTATGTAAACACAGTTTCTGATTTTGAAGTGTCAATAATGTTTATCTGTAATCTTTCAATTCTTCTCATGTTTCACAGGGAAATTCAAAGTTACGTGTGCAACATTTGATGTCTGATAATTATAGATACAGTCCAAGTGGGCCGGATATCAGTGAGCTATCGGGGATGTTCTTCACAACTAAACACAGATGGTATCCTAAGTAAGTATGGGAGGCAGATTCGTCTCAACTATGTTCTTTCTGCATCATTATTCTTGGCAGAAATTGCAGGGAGTTGATATCCTCTAACATAGTGTATTGAAAGTAGAAACACTTCTTAAATCTGTTTTGGTTGTTGAAGTCCTCTTAAATGGCTTAATCTGGACAATAACAAACTCTTTAATAAATAAATTCTTTAAAATTTAATATTTGGGAGATTATATTCTTCAAACTACCCAGTCACTTATTTGCTAATGAGGAAGCTATCAGAGAGATTTACGATAAATGAATGAATGATTTTATTGCAAAAAGCCTATTGGCTCATGAGCATACATACAAATGTATAAATGTAAACTATAAATGTAAACTCTCTTCCTTCAAACTAGAAAAAGTCAGAATCAACCCGCGTTTCTCTGTGACATTAATCTGTTATTGAACTAATGTAAAATCTCTGAATGATGTTAAATTAAATATGAACCCCTCGAGCTGTCATGCAAGCAAATTAAGCAGGGGTTATAATCCTATCAATCAACGCATTCATAAATGGCCTGGTTACAACATTAAACAACACATAAATCTGTCAGTTTTTCATTCATTACAGGCTATAATGTCAATTATTTTGTTGTTATATATATTCCAGAATCTTTTATTAGCATGTAACAAATCTGGTCCCTGCTCTTGGTTCAGTAGTTAGCGTGTCAGACTACTGATCCTCCTTCCATGTACCACTCACAGGTTTAAGTCCCTCAGTCGACATCAGGGGGTATATGTGGGAATCACATGAGGGTACTCCAGCCATTGCTAGGACATTTTCTTGTGAAGTTTCGGTCTTCATCTGTTTCTAAGGCCCATGGCTTAGTGGTAGCGTGTGCCTTACTACTCCAATTTACGGTTAAGGGGTTGAGTTCGTCTGCCGACTATCGGTGCTGGCAATTGCGGGGGTGGATTTTATGAGGTTTCCTTCCAGTTTTCCACCATAATATTAGGCAAGGAACAGTGCGAAGTGGACAATCCGTCATCATATAAGTGAAATACTTTTGACTAAGACATTAAACCCCAATAAAACAAACACACAAATCAACTATTTTTAAGTAAAGCAGATTAAATAGTGGACAATCTATAGTCCTGTGAGTTAAATATCCGAGAATATGACGCTAAATCCCAATTATACAAACAAATAAATCTAACATGTGGATTTTTTTTTTCAGGCCTTCAAAAAAGTACAAGAAGAGGAACCCTCCGAAAGACAGGGACGGCCTATAACAATAGATCCACGTTATGTGCTTTGTGGGACTTTAAAGGTGTGGAACAATCAGAGCTGTATAAGTGCAGGACATTATCGATACATGTACATGTGAATTTGAATGAATACGGCAAAGATTGTTTTGTAGTTAAGGATTCAATCATAATGTGAGAAAGAACTGAACAATTGGAATGAGTGGTAGTGAAGTTTAAGGATTGTCTTAGCAGTCACATACTGTGTTGTCCTGTAGGAGAAAGACACGGTCAGAAATGGTTTATAGGCTGAACCCAAGTCGCTGCACACACTGTCTTTTCTTACAAAAGGCTCAAAGCGGACATTCACCTCTGGATGTAAATGAAAGCTTTTGAGGCTTTTTGCAAATCAAATTTTAAGAGGTCTCCCATCAGTTATCCAAATCTGAAAAAGTCATGACCCACTGGCTAAGGCCTGTTTGTTGGAAGAGTAGCAATGCTGTCTTGACTTAGCACTAGAGGAAAATTAACATTCCTACATTATGGAAACGCTTCTTGGTTGTGCTAGTGTCAATTATTGTTGGAATACCCACATGATACCCTTAAGCATGGCGTGAAACACCAATCAATCAAACAATCAATGTAAAAGTTGGTTACCTGGGCCGGGCCTGTTTCTCAAAGGGATCTTAGCTTGTGTTTATTGTAAACATCATGAGAACCAGTGCTGAAGACATAGTGTTGCCATAGCTACGTGAAACAAGCCCCTGGCTCTTTGTGTACGCAAATAACATTGCATTTATGTACTTAGTCACTAACTGTCGCAGTACTTGCCCAAAGCCCACTGACTGACTGCAATGTACTAAGGAAAGTGACCTAGAAAATTACCTAGATTTCATTACCAACTCTTCATTGTAAAGCTGCTTGTCATGCCCAAAAAAAGAAAGTTTTATAGTTTAAAATACTGCTTTTCAGGTTTATCTTTATTTTTCCTCATAATTTTATGTGTGTTTGTGACTGAGAATTGTGATATTAAATAACAAATCATAGCTGTATCTTTAACAAGGTGCGCCTTTCAATTCAATTATGACCTGTAATAAATACAGAAATAACTTATATTTAAACTGAATTGCATTCTTTTTTTGCTCAGGTCTTGTTTTAGTTAGTAAATTGAATGTGAAAAGGTTGTTTTTCCTCTTCTGATCCCTTCAATTAACATTCGAGTAACAGTATAAAAAAAAATTTAAAATGTACAAACATGTGTCAGTTTATTTTACTGTCAAGAGTCAGACCTACACTGACTGCATGGTTGGCATATCTACTTAAGGAGCTGTTGTAGAATTGTCAAGATACACAATGTTCGTCAAAGTGAATGTAGTCCATTGGTAAAAAGCTGCAACTGACCATGGCTAATTCAATTATCCTCTTAAGATTTCCGCCATCATATTTTAAAATTCCAAATACTTCTGTCAATATCAGAAGAAACATCTGACCACATGACATATTCTCCTACTTATTGTATGTATTTATTTATTCAGCTGGTAGAGTGCTCACATCGCTCGGATGCACTACAATCAATGCTATTCCAAAGAGTGCTACCAAGTAGTAGGCCTATTGAACTGGCCTCTTGTTGACAGTTGGCTAAGGGGAGTAAGTAGAATGGAAAGTGAGGTGGTCGCCTGTTTCTTCCGATATTGCCAGAAGTATTTGGAATGTGTTAAATTATTGCTGATGGATGGATTCCAAGTTTTCTGTCTTTAGTAGTGTATATATTTGAAAGACCAAGAACAGCTTTTGCTGTTAAGGTATAAAGCTAAGATAAAGATAATACAAACTAGTGCCAATTAATGTACTTTAAAAGAATTTTATTTAAAATAAAAAACCCAAGATTCTATGCCTATGGACATCATTCAGTCCAGTTTTTGTTAAAAAAAAACAATTTTGTATAAAACAAAAAAAAAAGTAAAATCCCATCACCTTTAACTATGTGTTACAAAATACATACTTTCGTAATGACAATATACTGTCAAAAATATCTCTAGTTACAAAATGTTAGGAAAATAATTACATGTTGGATTTATAAAGAATAAAAAAAAATAACATAGGAAAAACAAATAAATAATTAGTTTAAAAAAGCCCCCAAAATATGGTGTAAACAATGAAGAGGAATTAACATGGACTTAAGTCGACTGATAGTGACGGCTTACAGTAACAATACAGCCAAAATAAAACAGTGAAATTTATTCAGGTTGTGGAAGACGTGTTATATTATTTTTTTCCCTTGACTTCCTTGGTTACTGTTCCATTTTACACCATAAATTAAAAAAATAATGATTTTGAAAAATTAATGTGAGCAATTACATAACTTTACCCTAATCCAGTTGAAATATATTACTATGATTATGCTGATAATAATTTATATATCAAGTCTCCCAATTATAATTTGTAAAAATTCTTATTTTCAACAACAATAATACAAAATTCAGTGCATTATTTTACACAAAGATATTCATAAAAGAAGTTCTAGTCTTGTAAGGTAAATTTTTTTATCCATTTTGTTACAAAATTCGAAAGTTTTTTTCTTGATCAAAATGGATAAATTACAAGAAATGCAATAAAATTTTACAGATGTAAATTCATAACAGTTCATACTTAATATAAAACACATGACATATCGTCTAAAGATTGAACATTAAAGTAAGTACTGTAGCATAACTTCAACTTTTATTCAATTGGCGCAGAAGGTGGAGTTGGCCAGCTGATTGGCCCGGAGCAATTCTCTGCTGATGACGCTGCGGAAACAGGAAGTGAAGAAGGAGCCGAGGTTTGATTACATGTGAAATCGGTGGTCTGGGTTGCTTGTGGTACCCGGGATCTCTTTGGTGGTTCCGGAACATGCCATGTCATACAGGTTGCCACACTATTTCGGCCATCATTCTTCATTTTCGGGGTTTGTCGTTGTTGATACGTGAGTAACAAGGCAGTGTTGTTCATGGCGTTGATGACCCCTTTATTGGGCTGTCCGTTCCCGAATGAATACCTGTAAGAGGTGGTGCAGGCCCCATCAAATGAGGTCATGGGCCTCTTGGTCATTATTTGAGGGACAGGTGATCCTGGGTGGCCATCTTGGAAGTTTAACCTATATGTTGAAGCTAATGGGACATCTTTACTCTCAGTCAGTTTAGCAGGCGGTTGCCAGGAAATAAAGTTTGGGTTAAAAGAATATGACCTCATAGGATCCCGCCGCCTTCCAAGGCCCTAGTTAAAAGGATAGAGAAAAATAGCCTTAACTTTACTGCATGTAATAGTTTTTTTTTTGAATTTTGACTTCTCAAGCTATCTGGATTTTATGTCCTTAGTCACCAACTTTGATTCAAAATACAGCTTGCATAATAAATCAGGTTTTCCTCAAAATCTAATTTTAATAAATGGTTTTGATTTTTACAAAACTGATACGGAAGCGAAACAACCTTTTTTTGGTCTCTGAACATCTTACTGCTAATAGAAAATGATACGTGAAAGCATTAAGCTTGCCCTAACATTTTTATTAGATAACATAAGGTATTTATGGATATGCAATTTCTGGGTTCATTGACGAGCAATATTTGGGAGCAGATTCTAGCACCATTTTCAAGCTTTCATTAAATTGAAAACGGTTCTAGAATCTGGTCCAAAACATAGCTCGTCAATAAACCTAGAAGTTATATATCCATAAATACCTTCATTAGATGCACACCATGCAACACATTATTCCATCTGGCACAAAAGTAACATTTAAATCTAAATGTCTGAAAGTGGAAATTAAAAAAATCTCCCTGGATCCCAATCTGCAGTAAAACATTTTTGATCACACTTACCCTTTCGAAATAGAGAGCATCACTAATGAACGCACTTTTATTGTCATGAACAGAAAACACATGGACTGTTGGTTTAACCTGAAAGCAGATGAGGGTAGATTGATAAATAATAGTACGGAATCAATGTTGTTTGTCGTCTGGTATTTGGTTTGATGGTCTGTGGTATAGTTTGGCTGTGGACATAAAAATGCGTTTTGTTTAGCCACAATTTGATCTTTTTTTTCTGTAGCATAACCGCAATACCATTCAGAGTATCTTTTAAATTATTAATCAAGTGTGGAACTTTAGTTTTTCGTTATTAAGAATTCTGAACGAAAGAATGTTGTGTTTCCATGGAAAGAACCAATTTAGTCCTATTTTACCTGCGTGGATCAGTCTGATTACACTGAGATCTAAATACATATTGTGTTGGCGCAGCTGTAGTTCTGAAAAAATCATACACTAAAAATAGTGTTTATTGATTGGACTAGAAGGACCAATCAAATAGGTTATTCTCTACTCTTAGTAATGAGATGTTTATGATTTTGGCAGACTCATCCAAAGTGTGTATTGTTATTGGACAAGTACAAGGAGTGACCTGTCATGAACCTGAGAGTGCCTAACATCATGATAATCATATGCTTTTTACTATGAATGTTTATGCCAGAGATCTAAAGGGATGCAACAGTGGGAAGTTGTTTCAGCTTCAGGCTGCCCTTATGCTCTCTAATCAAAGAGCCAAGATTGATTGACTGATTGGCGTTTTATGCATTGTTTTAGGGTTTTAACTGATACCTGATATATAGTATGGCCAAAAGAAATGGGAAGGTAAAATGTCATTTAGGACTAGATTTGCCATAGCTTAGTTGACGTATCGGTACTCCCTTTGATATACCTACGTCCATACTGCTACGCTTGATTGATTGGTGTTTTACGCCATGCTTAATGGTATTTCACTTATATGACAGCAGTGTACACCAACAGTAATTGACAATAGCACAACCAGGATATGAAGTGTTTCTATAATGTTGGAAAGTTTATCTTTGTCCAGTGCAAAGCAAAGACAGCATTGCTAAACTTAAAGCAAACTGCCCTTAGCTTCAAAGAGCCAAGAAAAAGCTAAATTGAATATAGTTTAATGTCTTTGTATTGTTTTATTCTGCCTAGTCATTCTGTGTTGTCACTTGCCAGTTATGTCGGGATGGTTTAGCCGACTGGCATTTGGCTGGCAAACTGTCCTATAAGTGAAATGACCTAAAGTATGGTATAACACCCCAATTTAACAAACAATGCACCATAGAGGTTTTTAAGATCAGGTTTATGATCAGACTGATTTTAAGTTAGCCTAACAAGTTTACAATAGCAAAACTTTATAACATGAAAAGGTGAATATAATATATTTTTTTCACAAAACTCCTACCTGTGATCGTTTGATGAATTTTTTTGGTGGTTGTGGTCTGGCTAACTGTCGGTATTCACATAAAAAGTCACTTCTTGGTTTGTTTCTCACATGGCCATGGAAACCTGTTGGAAACTACATAATGAAAGAAAAATTAATGTTTAAATCAGATAAATTACTCACAATGACGTTACAAAGGATAGGCTATTTAAGGTATATTACTATAAGAATTATTAAAGGAGGAAAAGGCATAGTATTGCTAATGTTAAACCTTATTAACCACACATAATGTATGCCCATTATTCATTGAACAGAAATGTAGACAGATAAGAGCTATAGATAGTTTGAAAAACTTGTTTTAACAGATTGATGGGCACCTCCAAGTTTGACCAAAACTATACACCTCTGCAATGGCTACTATATACATCATTAGGTAACACACAGGTAACCAGAAATCCGCCAAGAAAAGATAAATCTTTCTTTCAAATATTTAACAATTCTCTTTTTGTTTCTGACTATTTCATGAAAGGTCTGAAAGCTGATTTATTTATATAACCCTGAGTTTTGAAAACTGGATGTTATCAATTGCCGAAACATTTCACCATACTGCATGAAGTTTTGGGGGAGATTTGTAAATGGTCTTGACGCTTTGAAACTATTCCAAGTGTGAACTAAGAATAAGATATATTCTTGATTTTTTTAAACAAATATTCAGCGGTAAAATTAATAGCAACTAAGCAATGGGTTCATTTGATTATTTATGGCTTTGCTGACAGATTTATTATACCCTAAGAACTTGAAGCAATGCAAATAATCCATAAATCAATTTATAACACCATAGTGTATTATAGCTGGTCATATATACGAAATGGCAGACTACAGATATTGATGGCTTCAAAAATAATAACCATTTCAACGTAACTGTTACAATGTTGTTGTGTTTGCAGCAGTTTGCTTGATGTATATCAAAACTATTTTAAAAAGAATAAAGCCGTTGATATAATGTTTCTTTGTCTGAGTGGGGTTTAAAGTTGTACTCAAGGGTATTTCACTGATATGACGACGGATTGTCTACTTCTCACTGATCCTTGCCTAATTACTGTGGAAAACTGGGAGGAAATCTTGTAAAAACCACCCCTGTAATTGCTGGAGCCACATCATGTGACTCACTCATATACCTGATGGACGATAGACGGACTTAATCAAGTGAACGCTAAATCGAAGTAGGAATAGTAAGCGCACTCGCTACCATTAAGCCACGGCTGCGGGGACCCTTTGATAGTCAGACATAGAATGATAAACAAGAAGGTGAGTCGGTATTTGAATGCAGCTTAAACATAATCTGGCAAGAAATTGAAGAGAATAGGAAAAATATAACGTAAGCTTTAAGTTAACAGATAAGGTAGCAACAGTGGGGAAGTTCACCAAAACAGTCAAATCATATTTCCTACAAAGTTATAATAAATGATAATTCTCCAAAAAGAGGTTTAGACCATGCAAAATCATTGAAGTGGTGCAAACACAAACCTGCCCTATAGTGCATACCACAGGGAGAGCTTAAGATCTTGCTGGACCCCTTGGGCTGAAAATGAACCGATTTTTTTTTATCGCTTAGATTAAAAGTTAGGTATTTAAACTATATGTCCGTGAAAATCATAAATCGAAATTCTATTTACAAACAGTCCAATTTAAGCCTATAATTTAGCTTCCCCATGATCAAGTATACAAGTCGCAAAACTTTAATTGCCTATTTCTGGCACT
>JAVFBX010219799.1:0-11435 GCA_034783855.1 Mopalia kennerleyi | reverse complement strand
TACTTAGACGAAATAAACCTGATTTAATATAAGATAACCTGATGTACCCTACAGAAGCCTATCCTTGGTATGGAAACATGATTGAAAATTCCTGTATTATTATTTGTAAACAACAGAACATCATTTTTATTTATACCTAACAAACTTGTCAAGTCTCATTATTTTAGATTGGTTTTAATCAAATGATTATTTAATTCAAAAGTTAATTTAAATCAGATACACGTACCTGTATCAGTATATTACAAACATCTTCAATCGTATCGTACAATGATTGGGGAGTTAGTGTTGTATCGTCGTCACGAAAATAAAATTACGTTCATTATTTTTCCGTTTAAAGATAGGGTGTTTATTTTGCTTTTTACGTTTTATGTCTAAAAAGTGATTTTGACCCAATTGGTTGCCTATACGTCACCCTTGTCGTGGACGAAGAAAGTGTCTGCCACCAGAATACCAGAATAACCATAACATTTACAGTTCAAGGTCATTTATGAATACGTTAACCTTGACAATGCGGCCTGAGAACTGTTGCAATCGGATAGTAAAACTGTGTGTTTATAGTTGTGTGTTTTGATGTCCGCTAGTCACCTGCCAAAGTGTTATCTTTCCTGCTCATTTCCATTCAGTAAAAAAAAACTCGCCACTGTTACATATTCTCAATGATTTTAAGTAAGACAGAGATATTTCAAGTGAATTAGACTAAAATAAAGATACAATGTGTATTATTACATAACACGTCAATTTGTTATTACATAACACGTTGTAAAAATAAAAATTACATTACACGGCAATTTTGTATTACATAACCCGGCGACTGTTTTATTACATGACACGGCATTTTTTATTACATAACACGGTGTTATTACATAACACGGTAATTTTTATTACATTACACGGTAGCTATTACACATCCATCGCCATGTGTGATTCATTGGTTAAAACCATATCACATCCATCTTCATGTGTGGTTCATTGACTAACATCATATCACATCCATCTTCATGTGTGATTCATTGGCTAACATCATATCACAGCCATCTTCATGTGTGATTCATTGGCTAACATCAGATCACATCCATCTTCATTAGGAAGCCATTGGTTTCGGAGTTCTCGGGGAAGGTATCTTTTGTGTAAGGCGTTTGGGGTTTTATCAGTTTGTCCATTCGAGGGTTGCAAAACAGTAAACTGATCCAACACCTTAAGTCAAGCATACATATTAATTATACTAGGTAGTTCATGTACTGACCCATACTAGACCATACAAGCAGTGGCGGCGCTAGGGTGAGAAATCTGGGGGGGGGGGGGTGGCAGGTGAGGGGCAAGTCATTTTTGTAGGGGGGCAATTTCTTTTATTTTAATGGAAGCTCGGAGATGCCATCTTTTTGCGTATATATTCCTGATTTTGATCGATTATCTGTCTACATCGTTGTAGTATCATAATCATATTTGCATTAAACGCAAATCAAACAAATATATTGCGTAGGTTATAGATTCATCAAGCTGCACAGTAAATGAATGAGCAATGAGAGTCATCGAGTCATCAGTCTAATTTTGTTTCGAAATACTGTAGATACAAAATAAAGCAAATTTGTCAATTGTCTGACCAAGAAGAAAAAGAAACAGACGAAGAAGCTAAACGTTTTGGAGAAGTTAATAGAAAGATTAAGAAACACAAGAAGATGGAGTGAAAAAGAAAGAAGGAAAGAGAAGAAAATTATTTGTTTGTTTGATTGGGGTTTTAATGCGGTTATTTCACGTACCAGCCCAATAGGTGAGGGAAATTGCCCTCGATACCACTGGCAACAAACCACGATCATACCAGACCATAACAGGACAATCACGGGACACACTGCAAAGCGTCACAAAACAGATCTGCTTAATGTTGTCCTTGACCTTCGAGAGCACCAGGGCAACGGGAAAGAAGAAGAATAGATTACCAGAAAACGGATGGACGAAGGAGACAGAAGGAGAAGACAAAGGAACGACTGAGACGAAGGAAGACGACAGTACGTTTGCATTGCCCTGTACCGATTCTATGTCAAATAGGAATCACATACAACAGTGTCAACTGTGCTGCAACTCACTTGACGGTTGTGTCAATAATCATACCTGTACTTAATTATCAACAAATATGACAAATAGAAGCCAAACTCGTGTACACAGAATTTAACTTTATTAAGTTAAATATTGTCGACAACCAAACGCATCATGAGTTATCTCCCCTGATCAATTTTTGTTAGGTCGCTGTCCGCTGTTTTTAACAGACACTCTCCTTTAATCTTGAAAATAGTTCCACCAAAATTAACTTGTATCATTAACGGAAGTGTCTAACTACCCTTACATTATATTTGAAACCTTTGCTGTTCTCCATTTAACGTCTGATCTCATACACGTGTTGTATAGTTCTTAAATGATTTCTAAATAATTTGAAGTTTGTACTAAACATGAGTACGATTAAAATATAATTTTCACACAATTCATCAAAACAGCTCCAAGAAAAGAAAAAACATTTTCACAATTGAGTTCGCTGCAAACAATTTTACAAAAATTAAGACTTAACAAATCTGTTCAGAGGAGATCACCCTGTATATTCGGAGTCGCAAGCCGGGAGTCTTCACTAGGTAGTTCACCTTCCACCAGATCTGTTAGTAAGGAACTGAAACAAACAAAAACACACAAACGGAGATACACAATTCATCGGCGAAAACAACATTCGGCCAAACCTCGTGTGAATCTCGTTGTTGTCTACGCTCGATCCACTCGTATTTTCGCGAGAGTTTCTATAGTGGACGAGACTAGGGCAACTCTCGTACGCTATGCCAGGCTATCAAGCATTAATATCTGTCAATATTTGGGGCGACGTATATCACAGTTCAGCAAATAAAAATAGTGCAAAACCAGACGACTCGGGTGTATCTTAGAGTCAATGTCTCGACGTAAGAAATAGAGTCTATTATATTCTATAATGCTCTCGGCCGTGTTAGATGTATGAATATGCACTAAAATCGTACTTTTTGTTCGCCGGAAGCCTATTTACCCTTCGTCTGCACACTATCTACTCACTAGTGTCCAATAAATCTAGCGAATTTGATATGCTTTGCAGAATGTTTAATTTCAGTTTAGGAGTAAATTATATGTACTTAACCGGAAACACATGGATACTGTTATCAGTCGATTTGGTGTATTTATGGCGACGTGCGTTTGATGTCCGAGGTGATGCAAGTAGCACATTCGAGAAACAACACTACCTTCAACGCTGTGTAAGAAGACAGATGAAGTTGAACACGAATAAACTAATTGTTTGCTCCGTATGAGAAACAAATTAATGTCATAGACCGTTTCGTCTTTAAATTTGTTCAGCCAATTTTGACTGTCAATCTTCCCAATCGTGAAATTAATCTTGTCATTTCTTGCAAACTTCGTCAATTCTGCATGATTTTAGTATGGTTCGCAAATGACAAATACAACGTGAGTTATGTTACGTGGATGGAACTGCCCTGCAATCTAGTGATTACCACGTCATTAGGTTTTCGTGAATGTAACTAACGTAAAACCAAGTGGTTATTTTTCCGTGAATGGAACCGACAATTTATCGTGTAAATATGCAGGTACCACCTTCGTATAGCCGCACATGGCCAGTTCACAACGCATACACATTTGATAGCACTTTTTTCGATCGTAGAATAAATTCCCCGTTATCAGCTTGGAACTGTTTCGACAGGAAGTGACGGTGTATCAGCCATCTTAGTTATGGTCCTTATTTATATCTGAGGGATTATTGTGACTTCCACTTATGACTCCAGCAGTCTGCTGCTGGAAATATTTACGTATTGGTTTTTTCAACGTCAAAGTCATTGCAAAACATGAGCTTACATCGGTCTCGTTCATTTACACTACCCGTTCCACGTGACCGTCATAGATAGAATTATTTCAACCTATCAACAATTGTTTAAACCGCTGACCCAAGAGACCCACTGTCGATGCAAATTTCACAAATTTATAGTTAATTTGTATGTTTCTAAACTTAAACATACCTCCACTTACGTAGTACATTATGTAATCAATAGCCTATCCCTTTGAAGATCTAAACTTTTGACCTCTCACCCCCTAGCGGCAGGCCGCCTCACGTGATGCTGATCGCGCCAATATCCGCCATATTGTTCTCTTCAAACCTGCTAAGATTGAAAGCAGTCCAGGTTCAAAGAGGGGTAGAACGGAGGGACCATCACCGTAAGTGGAGGTAAGTTTAAATTTAGAAACATACAAATTAACTATAAATTTGTGAAGTTTTTTACACTTTAAACTGATCTCCACTTACGTAGTGCATAGAATCTCACAGAAGGAGGAGGGGGAACCGGACAAGAAGCATGCCTGGCGACAGGGGACCCAGAGAGGGAAGGACAACACACATCAATCTATTGGAGACCAAAGTAGACGAAGGTCCCTGAGGAATGGTCGCCCAATAGAGACGTCAGACCGAAAGGGTTACGACAACTAGCTGTAACAACCGTAGTCCACATACCTGGATTTACTTTATAAAAGTGGATAAAACCGCCGGTATTCGAAGACTATCGGCCCACTAATGGGATCCTGGTAAAGCTCTGAACTCCCACCAGCGGTCCCAACGTCTGTAGGTCGTCACGGACTAAGGACCTAAAGCTTCGCTAGTTACGAAGCAATATAATTCTTAGATAACTCCTGCAGGAGCAGAGGGCTAAACGGAATGAACAACCGTCGTCTCCCGGCTCTGCTTGATACCGCTTAGCCAGAGGAATGGCCAACGCCCCGACAGGGCACATAAAACAAACTTCCTCTAGACCGGGCTAAAGAACTCTGGATACGGCTGTACGATGACCGACTACCGAAGGGACTCCTTGACCTGTGGAAGGTAGAGAAACTCCGCTACCTGGCAACATTGGCTCAGCGAGGAAATCCTGGAACGCCTGCAGGTGTGACGCCGCAGCTTCTGGGGCTGCTGGAGATAGATGCTTGAGCCCGGTTGCCGTAGTAACCTCCCCAATATGAAAGTTCCGCTGGCTCGCCTATGAGACGGTCTAGTCGTTACGGGAACCATGGGCGGCCCGGCCACTAATGTACGCTGAGATAGGCTAGGCGACGCTATCTCCTCAAAGCCTAGCCCACGAAGCAGATGGAGGAAGGCGTGGTTGTGGTGGTTTTATCTTATTGCACAGGTCCACAGGGGCGTCTCCCATACTTTTGTCGTCTGAAGCAAAACGTCCGGGTGTAACTGCCACTCCGTTGAAAGGATCTGGTTACGCCTGGGCCCTCACAATGAGGTGACCTTGGATAAATCGATCTCAGGTCACAAAGATGTAGGTCCAACACAGAATGAAGAACCGCCACGCTTGGCGTAGTAGCTGAGGTGATATGGCCACCCCTGTTAGTCTAAGAAGGCTGCCACCGTTAAGTTGGCATAATCGTGACGCCTTCAGATCCGGGATACCGTTGACATCTGGAGCCAGCTATACCCGGGGTTCCAAAAACGCACTCTCCAATGACTAGTAAATGTCTGAGGTAGAGACGGTCCATCTCTGTTATGTCCTGTGCTGAGGATAGCAGGCCCAGCATAGACGCGAAATACATCGTGTCTCACTCTGTTCTAGAGAAGAATGATGGAGATATCTGCATCTTTTTCCAACAACTTGGAGATACGAAGGCCCTTGCCAGCTGCGTGTCGTACTCCACCTCCAGAAAGTTTTGTACCTGTGTAGGAGTCCTTTCTGACTTGTCTTTTAAATTCGTTCAGTAGGTAACCTAGTACAATAAAACTGCCCCACAAGAACTGAATGTCCAACGTCGCGCCTGCATCAGAGAAACGTCCAAGTAATAGAGGTATCAGCTGCCCCTGCTGAGAACAAACATACGTTGTCCGCTGATCTTCAGCTACAATAACACTTGTGAGAAAATCTGGTAAAACGATATGTAGCTGTCAGGTCTCTGACTGCTCCCTTGGACACCCGTTTCTGGCTAGCCAGTAGGAGCTGACGGAGCTGGCTGTGTGCCTAGTGCTTACCTGACCAGCTGGTTCTGCCCCTCAAGGAATAGTCCTGTCTAGCTCGAGACATGATATCAGCGAATGAGGGAACAACTCCATTAAGTCCTAATAGTACGCTTAACACCGTCCGATGTGTAAGATGGCATCACGCAGAGTAAGTCTTGCGTCTCTGTCCAACGAGCATAGAAGCGTTGACGCTGCTGCGGCAAAGGTGTTCGAATTGGCCCCTGTCGCAGTCGACAGCATATCTGACATTAGTGAAAAGTCACCCGATTCCTCGGTCACCCGGCCAGCTGGGTCCTGTCCGACGATCCTATCAAGGGTTAATCTGATGTCGAGTAGTAAATCGTGTAAATGAAACGTCTGGCCTGGGTTGCTCGAAGGAAACAGACGACGCCGAGGAACCCCGGATATCGGTGACGTCGTCGCCTCCTTGTCGACAGCTCGCCTTGGCGTCGCCTCGGAGCCTTGACTATTCCTACCACTAGTCTTAGGATGGCGTCCGATGATGGAAGTTAGGACCGAGACGTGTTCTGGGTTAAGCCCATAGTTGACAACTGTCTAGGTCCTAGCTCCGGAGGGGGTGTTGTGTCTGGCCAAGAGATTTAACTGGGCTCTAATATCCACGACAATTGATGGTCCAGTTCGGGACGTGGGAGCAGCGGGATATGAGGTCAGAACAGGAATGTTACCGTAGACATTCGTGTGGACGTCTAGTCAGCCTAGGACGGCCTGTAAGTCCCTGATAAGAGGCCGAATGGATGAATCTGGCTTTAAGACATAGGGTCAGAAACCGAATCAATCGTTTACTGACCTGAAGATATCTGACTATCCATATAGTCCCTGGCCTGAGGGAATGTAAATTGGGTACCCCGCCGCAAGGCAGGAGCCCCGGAGGAGGAGGGGTAAGTCACAAGTCTGAGGCACCCCATAGATGTATCAGTTGGTGTCAGGCACTTGTCCAACATGAGGAGGCCTCATGGTTAATTTCTTTAACCCTGGACCTATAGGAGAAACCGGAAGTTGCGATCTCGAAACCAGAAGTACATATTCCGGAAGTTGAGTAGATCTCCGCCTCTTGTATTTTCCTGGAGAATGATATTCCGGAACCGGAGGTGAAGCTCCGGCATGAATATCTGAAGTTGTGTCATTGAAGTCTCATCCGGAGGTAGCTGAATCTGAAATGACGTAGCACCAAAAACAAAGTGAATAAATCATTTGATATTTGAAACAAAAAATGTTCATTTGCTTTATAAATGGTTCTCTAAGATATCTAAGACAGCCTAGATCCAACCCCGTTAGGTAATGTCGGATAGGGGGAGGAAGCTGGAGGTCTGTATCCCCTTGGTTTAACTCCTCTCCCCAGTGCCACCCCACTGCTACATACCTCTGTAGTGATTGAGCCATACGCTTGGTTAATAACCTGGAAACTGGGCCCCCACCAGACCCCCCCTTGCACGGTACGTTTTATGTTAACATTAGCCGCAGGGGGGGGGGGGGTACAATATATAAAATACATAGACTTGTATCCCTGTTTGTTGGTTCTTGTATTTTTCCCATTATTGGCCAGTACAGGAAATGTTTATGAAGACATTCGTGATGACGTAACGCCTGGCCTAGGGGGGCCTGAAGTACTCTGATAAGTGGCCGAATGTTGGTGATTCTGGGAGTAAGACATAGAAACCTGACCGCATCAAACGTTTGCTGGCCTGAAGCTATCTGATTATCTCAATAGTCTCTGGTCTGAGGCATAGTAAACTGGGTACCCCCGCCTCCAGCCTGTAGTCCTGGCGGAGGAGGGGTAGGGTCACAAATCTGTGGCACCCCATAGCTGAACCAGTTGGTGTCGGGTACCTGACCAGTAGGAGGTGGTCTTATTGGAGAAGACGGCATTTGTGATCTCTGACTAGTAGTACATACCTCGGCAGTTGAGTAGATCTCTGACCTGGAAGTTGATATTCCGGAACCGGACGTCTGTAGACCATTGGATTAAGTCCTCTACCCAGTGCCACCCCACTGCTACCTATCATTGATGTAGTCTCTGGTCTTGATTGGGTCGTAAGTTTTAGGTTTTGTAACTTTGAAAATGGACCACTCCCATCAGACTCCTCTGCACGGCCCGTTGCCCCCTAAGTTGTCGTAGATGAGGGACAATGTTATTCTGTCCCTGTCCAGCCAAGTAAACATTCGCCACAATGTGACGTTAAGGGCAAATATCGATCCACAACATATGATACAAAACGAGAGAACGTCCCAAGACATACGTTCCGCCATGTAAACAAGCAAAGAACTAGTACAGACAAAAATACTTGTCTTACGTGTACAGAAATATTTGGCCTGACAGCCGAAACGGTCGAGCGATCTGCGGTATACGTAGAACTAGACCGAGCTTGGTGGAGAATCGGCATTAATTAGTTTCGAAGCCCAGTAGGCAAGCTTTGCATAAGCTGGGCGAGCCAAGTAAACATTCGCCACAACGAGACGATAAGGGCAAATTTCGATCTACAACATATGATACAAAACGAAAGAACGTCCCAAGACATACGTTCCGCCATGTAAACAAAAATACGTCTCTTCTTGCAACAGGCGATCTCGTCGTAGAGTTGACTATAGACCCTCGTCTTTAGGTAAAATCCACAAAGTACCAGATCACAGTAGAAACTAGATACTTAATTATACAATTTCTGGATAACCGCTTCTTGTTTTGTGATAGAACACAACGCTTCGATACAAATGCCTGTATCGTCATAGAAACTAGATACTGTCGACCTAGACGTAGACGCCATCGCAATAAGCTGATAGGCACAGAAAAACTATTAGAAACTTTGGGAATAGGTAAACTATAAGAGCTCCAAAATTACACGTCTTTCTTCACAGGTTGAAGAAAAACAAGATGGCGTCGCTTGTTGGCTTTGGGGGATATTACGTGGGCTTACCTGCCGCTAGGGGGCGAGAGGCCAAATGTTTAGATCTTCAAATGGGATAGGCTATTATTACATAATGCATCACGTAAGTGGAGGTCAGTTTAGAGTGTAAGAAACTGTTTCTTGTGAAAAGATTTACTGACGTGCTGATTGGTGTTGTAGCCCATAGTTTAAGTTATTTCACTCATATAACGGCGACTCGGCTCACTGGGTGGACAAATCTTCTACCAAGGCCTACAATTCGACTTTTTTTATATATTGGAGCAATTTTGTTTGAACCGTAGCGGCATAAAATATGAAACTGCGCCAAAATGGATCAGAAATTCAGGTATATTTACGGAAACTATGCGTTCGGCCACACACGCATGCACGGTTTGGAATTGTTTGATTGTAAAAAAATACGCTACAGACAATATAACTGTTTGTGATGTTTTTCTCGTACTGATAAAGTTTTTGGCATATACATTCGAGAAAAACAAACAATAAGTGAAGACATACAATTTTACCAAAATTATCAATTTGTCCCCATCCATATATAAGCATACGTATGTCTTGAAGCAGGCCGTAAGGACTTGTCAGTTACGGTCATCTGGCATAAGCAACTCATCATTGTTTAATACCTAAGCTCAACTTTCTTCAATGTGATCATCTGATTAGTTCATAAACATGTAAATATTTTGTTTTGCTGCTTTGTGATAATACGATAATTCATACAGCTCAACATAATGAACATATCCAATTGCAGGTCTGTATAATACACTTTGAATTGATACAAAGTTTGCAACTACCAAGTTAAAACTAATAGTTTAATTAAAAGCAATTTAGGGATACTCTACCTACCCCCCCCCCCCCCCCTGAGATACTGAAATACGGATTCCCATATGGTATATACTAGTCCTGTGGGTGGTATATCACGTCTGTAAAATGTGTTTAATGTATTTACTTTTCGTTGGTAATTGGCCCATCTTTCCCCATGATCAGATATTGCTCTCCTACAATCAATTTCAGACATGTGCACGACTGTAGCACAAAAAACTTCAAGTGATCGCCTTTAGCAATTTCATCATCACCACCTGTAAAATAAAACAACCCTTTGCGAATAAACCGCATATAAACAGACTTATAACTACGCCCCCAAGCGGATAAAGCGACCAAGATTCGAGGTAAGTCGGTGACATCATATGTTGAATGACATACTAAGTTTGAAAATTTGTTTAATTTTGTAAAGCACTATTGGCATATATACGGAGATGAGGGTATGTAGGGTTTGGTATATATACAATACTGCCATTGTTCTGGGTGGGGACCCCGAAGAAAATCTTTTTCGACAACACTTCACCATTTTTCATTATTGGCAATCGCCATCATTTTTACTGGCAGTCGTCTCGTAACACAACATCTGATTGGTTATGTAGAAGTTTTCACGCAACCAATCAATCGTTTGACAGCAGCGTTTGGTTATATACGCAAGGTCCAAAAAGGATTACATTGCAGAGAAGCTCGGAATAAATAGCTTGACTAGAGAAGATATAAAACCATGGGTTCCAAGCTAGCGAAGAAATAACAAAAAACATTCTTACGGTATTGCTTGGAACCATGGGTAGATTTTGAGAAAGGTTTTTGTAAAGCACTATATCACGCGGAATATAGATCAGAATAATATATATGTTTATAGTTGTGGAACGTTTGAATACTACGCAGGATAACAAAATTGTAGATTTCGTGAAGAGCATGATGCATTTCGGTGGTTTATTTTTCAGAATGTAATAACCGTAACACTATATCAATTAGTTTATCTGGTAGAATTACCATTGGAATTAAATAGAAACACAGTGGGGATCTATAGTCTGCTGTAGAAATCACAGTCATCTCTGCTGGTGTCTCTATAGATCCTTGAACATGTACCCTATGTGCAAATTATGAATAAAACATTTTAAAATTAGGCCTTAACTCATGTATGTGTATTCTGAGTTAATAATTTTTTTTTTCACCAGCACGAAGGAAGCCATTATTGTATAACATTGTCAGTGTGTACCTAATCCGTTTATTTTGACACAGAATGGTTTGTTTCTACATTATTTATTGCTTAGTACAGTACCTGTTGCGTATCCTTAGTCTAGTTTGCCTTTCTGATGTGCTTAAATCATTTGAGTATTGAGTATTAAGGACGTTTTCTTGCTAAGAATACAACCGGTCGGCTGTTAAGTGAGAAATCTCACAATAATATTACAAACATTTCTGAATATGGGTCCCTTTCCGTTACCACTCTACATTTTGAATTCTTGAAGATGCTGGACCAGTCATATTATTGGAGCTACATCAATGGTCAGTATTTCAAAAGCTCGCCCTTTAGATAGCCATTGTTACACAAAACAAGCCTATGGGGTCAGTCAACTGACAGCAAGTTGGATAGGATGCTGATGACTTATGTCATGGTTGCTAAATATAAAAAGGCAGTGAGTTCGAAGGTAAATACATAACACATAATTTAATGTCAA
>JAVFBX010219788.1:0-11436 GCA_034783855.1 Mopalia kennerleyi | reverse complement strand
AGTCCAGTAACTCGAAATCTATAAAACCTGACACAGTCGATCTAAATTGAATTTGCCGGCAAAGGTTCTTACAGTACTGTGACATCTGAGATAAAGATAAACTGCCCTGGAATAGTCACTCTGAAAGCTCAAATGTGTGGGATGAATCTGAGAAGAGACACTAACAGATGCATTTCTTAGGTTTTAAGGCTGTGGGATACCAATTGGAACTGTCACGCTCTCACATCGTAAAGTAACGGCGTAAGGATAGCTAAAGGCCTACAAAAGAATCCTTGACAAGTGCATATAATGCAGTATTTTGTTGAAGACATATGAACAACAGTACAGATAAAAGTCGCTTATTATTACTGTTTATTAGTCTGCGTAAGTAGAACTGTGTGACGACAATCCGTTGTTTACGCCGGTATTCATTTTTGATGCGCTTTTGTCTTACTAAGAAATAACCGACGGCTGTAAAAACCACCACAGATGATTTCTCTGGAGCCCTGTGCCAATACTCAGTCGGAGAACACAAGTTATAAGAGTTCACAAGTATACAGAAATCAAGATATTACCGTATATATTGATATTGCTGATGCTTATATCGGTTGAGTTGTTTAAATCTATATACAGGATTACTTTCTTTGTGTCCGCCTTCCGCCGAGTTTTGATGTAAACAAACAAACGAAACAAATCATTTCGTGGATATCCACGGAGATATAAGGATGAAAATAGTTCTTAATCTTTATAGTTCTTATATGAATAATGATCATCATGCTCAAAGTCTGTGATTGTTATTAAAAAAATGGTTTTGGTAAAAGCAAGCGTTTAGGTTGTAACTTAATCTGTTACAAGTAATAATTTATATTAGGTCATAAGAAAATTAGATTGTTTCTTTATTTGCCGGATTGTTCTGGAAACCCAAGTAATATCCAGTGTATAATATACATTTTGTTTTTTAAACTTAAATTCAACCAATGATAATCAATGGTTATCAAACTCTGAATTTTAGTTATTGTTCGCTGAACACAGTGGAAGTATCAGCAAGAAAGTTGGCTTGGTGCCAGCGGTGGGCTGAAAAAATTGGCCACTTGCCGGCAGTTGTCTAATCGAAGATATCCTTGTACAGCACTGCAATGAAGTATTTTAAGATGAAAACTGTCATTTTTATTCATGTTATCCATATTATGAAGTAATGGTCATCTTGTGTTATAAATCGATCAACTAGATATTCTGTTATTTTTGTGTTATAGAAGAAGAAATCAAACAATCGCTTTTTTTTGTTTTCGCGCCTATAGAGCGTTATTAAGTCATATAATCGCTACATCAGTAAAATGGCGCCCTGTTCGCCTTGACTCGATATGAAATATAACGCGGCGTTTGACGAATGCCAGATCAACCACCTTGGGTGTATTTTCTTTCCATTGCCCGCTATAAAATCGTCATATATCTTTTATTTCTGCGATTCGTCCACATAATAACCCGTACGCAGAAGAACGAGCTATATTGCCAACTCGCCTTAAATTCAATTTGCAAGCGAAGTGCTCCAATCACTTTGCCATTGGAGGGCAGTTAGAAAGACTATATTGAGTTTATTTGAAAATTAAAACAGATCTGACACTCTTGTGGTGCAAATTTGTGCTGTTTATAGTTCGATGTCGTGAATCTAAATATCGATTAAGACCATCTAATGTTATTTAAATTCTCATCTTTTTTCTACATTACCAATTTAAATTAATTACAAAGAGATGTACTCTAATATGGCTTGTGTCGTGTCTAGAGGCAAATGCCACAAAATATACATAAATAGGAAATGTTACAGATATCATTTGAAATGATATAGTTTTCTAACACAGCAATATGTACAAACGAAAAGAAAACGTTACAAGACACTGGAACTTTTCAATTTTGATTGACTTTATTAAATTAATTCTGATACTAGTTTGGACATTTCGTTTCTATAAATGATTAGCCTCAACGTGCTTCGCGACACAACCAGTCGTAGCTACACGTATTCCAAAAATCAGCGATTCATCGGAATCTATATAAAATATAACATTAGGCCTGCCCGTGAATCGGCGAGAAACAATACAGGTTCTTTATTGAAAAGATAGACCGGATACCCGCAAATTGTTGTCCTACGGACAGCAAAAATAATCGATAGTTATATAACAGTTATGACATTCGAATTGTCCTGCACTGTGAATATTGTAACGCGAATATAGAAGTATATCAGTCAGAACGTTTCAGACACAAGAGATACATGCATAAGGCGTGAAATAAATATATTGATAGTCTCCTGTGCGGATCAATATGTGTTACATGGTCTATCGTTTTTACAACAACTCACCACTCGTCTCGTGAATCTCTGTCCGAGTTTTCTGTCTGTGATTACAGAGGTTGAGAAATAAGTTTCGATTTGAGGGCTAATACAATCGGGAATTGAGGAACATCAGCGAGTAAGATGGGTAGAGATTCACAAAGCTCCGTCTGTGATCATTTCCCAATAAGCTGTGCATCCAGGACTTAAGCTGAATATTGTTTACATTTCTACTGAGAGCCATGTTGGTGTCAAAAATCTTTACCAGGAAAACTTGACGTCTTCAGAAGACGATAATTTCCATGTAATCTTTATAAAGTGTTGATACAGCTAAGCAAATGGTATCGACCGTCTTAGCGAGAGCTCGCTGGGACTCCCGTCAAGGATTGTTCAGCTTTTAAACATAATTAAGTGCCCTTACAGCCATGAAACATGACTAACAGATAACGGGAAAGATCTCCATCATATTCACGTGTAATGCCACTTTTCATACATAAAATTACTAACAAATCTTCAGAAGTCAGAATATTAGCTGAATACCTAGATCAAATTCCCAGTAATTGACAAATAAAAATCAACCTTTCATGAATTAGCTAGAACCTAAAAAAAAATAGGGCATTCGTGCCTAGGGGAATATGCCTCATTAGAAACTAAGGCCGACTGGAGGCAAGGTCAAACGTTTTATTACTGCTCTTGTTCAACACGGTACAAGCTTTATGTGCTAGGCACTAAAGTATATTGCAACATCAGCGTTTGATGCACGATGCAAGTTTTACGAAAAATAATCATTGGCGGTTGCAAAGAAATTAATGTATTTCTAATATCAAATATAATATTTGTCCAATTTTCACACAATGTCAATGATGTAATATTTTTCTTTTTACAGATGGTAACCTATTTCAGAGAGCAATTGTGCAGAGCGGTTCAGCTCTCAGTCCATGGGCGATTTCCACTGACCCAATAAAATGCACCCTTGGTTTGGCTAATACCGTAGGATGTACCGAGGGTTTGGAGAATACCACAGCTTTAATAATGTGCCTTAGAAATAAAACTCTGTGGGAACTGTTAAACTCTGTCCCAGTTGCTCCGAAGTACCATACATGTTTCGGTCCGTCGGTTAACCAGCTTAGTGGGGCTCTACCAAAGCCTGTGGAAAATCTATTGGCAGATCCAACATATAACTCACCAATTAGCCTACTTTTTGGAGTTACCAAACATGAGGCTATAGGATACCTAAAAGAAAGTGACGTGGAAGGAAGAATGTCTGAAACAAGAAAGAAACAAATAATGAGAACCTTTGTGCATAATTTGTTTTCTTACCAAAAACAACGTTTATACGAGATCCTGGATCATGATTACACGGATTGGGAAAGTTCTTTAGAAAGGCGGTCTAGACGGGATAATACACTTGAACTGCTCAGTGATGGGCTCTTTGTCGCCCCGCTAATGAAACTTGGTGAATACCATTCAAAGAAAAGTGATACTTTTTTCTACAGTTTTAGTTATTCGTCGCGAGACGAGAGTATTCCTCACTGGTCAGGCAGCATTCATGGCGAGGAATTGCCCTATGTATTCGGAGCGCCACTAGTGGACGGGTTGTCGCCCTTTAAATCAGAATACAGTAAATCTGAGAAAATGCTAAGTGAAGCAGTCATGACTTATTGGACTAACTTTGCCAGAACTGGGTAAGTTGTATATCAACGCAAGACCTCTTGTAGATATAAATATACCATGCATTAAATTGAGAGTATACAGGTGTTTAGAAAATTATATTTAACAATTCGCTTGCCTCTATTGGGACTCGAAATCTGGTAACTGTGCCAGCCCCCGAACCAACTGAGTTACAAAAAATCTGAATTCGCATTCAGATATAAAGGCGGCAAATCTGTCTCTATGCGAAGGAAATGTAAATTAAAAATGCACATTATTCGATTTTTCATTTGGCAATTTTTTTAAAAAGATCGCATATATGGTACGAAAATAAATACTTCAAAATTAGTTTCGCGTGCATCAAAATCGACATGATTCATTGGGTGTTAAAACATAGGTGTCATTATTCGTTTTAAATATATGGCTTTGGGACGATATCATTTACACATTAATAATTTTACGCACAGGAAACCATGATATATGGAAGTTAAAACAGACAGATAAATATATAAACTGGTGAGTCTGCGGTTATGTACAATTAACTTTGTCATTTGTGTCCTGTACATCTTGAAACGATAACATAGCATACAGAAAATTGATAAATCTCTGAATGGTGACCTGATGATCGCTTCTCCGATAGAAAACAAGTGTTACTGTACTGTAGCGAATAAGACTGATTGCGTCTGAAGGAGAAAACCAAATACCACCACTATCTGAAGTGCAAACTAGTATATCCCCACTGAAACCGATAGCCAGCTCTGAAGAGCTCTAGTCTCCCAAGATACTCCTCCTAGGACGTATCTTCCCATGACAAATCCAGACTTAAGCTTCCTCGGGACGCTCGTTGTTGACAAGACCTTGATCTCGGTTCTGTCTGTCTAATTAGGTTATGGTGGAATCACAGTGGCGGTCATTACTACGGTATTTCTGCTCGCCTTGGAAATTGAACCTATCGATTCCTTACCGTGTTTGTGCCAGCAGATGGCAGAAATTCGGAAAGTAATGCTTTGAGCAAAATTAAAGATTAAGTTTGCTTGGCAGCCTACCCTTTTGTAAGCCTAGCATTTCCCCGATTTTCCACGTATTGCAAAAAGTAAATATTTCTACAATACGATGTCTTGATTTGACGCCAAGGTCATGGATGTATATGTAACAGTTCGTCACAGCAACCGCTTGATGAAGTTCCTATACATTTTGTCTGATTTTGTGACAAATGGCATGTAGAATTCATAACATCTTATTCTTAAGTGCATGAGTTACGGAAGGGCTGTGTACTGAAACTGAACAAATGTAATAAATCGTTGTTTTAGTTTGAGTGGCTTAGCTGCCCAAATCTATACGTTGTCGGCCGCACCAGCGGCTTAGTGGTACCGAGGGTGCTTATTAACCCTTCTTCGATTAACTGTTTACGGGATCGAGTCCGACCAGTAGGTCCGGCATTCGTGGGGAGAGGTCAGAGGTTTCTTCGGGTTTATTAGGCAAGGAGCAGTGAGAAGTGGACAATCCTTAGTGATATAAGTGAAATACTTATAACACCCCATATGTTGTATTTGCAACAGAACTACAGGGTACTTTACATGGTCCTGTGTATCATGCATTTCCTCTAATAGTATGGTGATTATGATCCCAAACGGGATACTATAAATCACTAACATTTAAATTATTACACAAGTAAGTCACGATGCTCAGAATAGTACCGTGCTGTGATTGTTTTTGATATGGAGGGCTTCCAGTGGTGATAGAAATATAAGAGTTATGAGATGAGGCCGTGTTAAGCGTGCCTCCAGGCAATGCTGTGACAAGATGAAAAGGCTTGCTGAAATAACGAAAATACGAAATGGCCCAACTACGTTGATGTCTCTCTTCTATTAGCTGCTTAATATTCCCCCACATTTCCATCCTTTATCATGTCCTGACCCCTGAAGCCATTTAGGAGTAGAGTGCCTTTGACTGCAGATTGTTAGCTTCTTGGAGAGGGAGCTGTGGTCTAGACTTCTGTCTCTCTAACAAAAGGTTGAATCTTACGCTTTGTGACGCCGGTTCGAGGTCAGTTTCTCTAAGAGTGCCTTATTAAACATCCAGTCGGCTAGAATAACCTTCACACAATTGAATCCGAAATGGGCTTAACTTTTAGTATCGTCTAAACTGCGCACCATGTGGTATAATACAAATTTATGGTATACTCTGTTTCTTATTTATGGTCATGACTTAACTACCCTTATGCTTTATGTGTAATTTATATCCCTTCTCATTAATACTTTAAGCGCTAAACGCCCATGTCAATATCTTCTATATATATATGGGTTTTTATTGACGAAATGGGTACATTAACGCTAATGAAATACCATGATGCATTATTATTTGTTTTATGATTTCTTATAAACGAAATTAGTCTTTTTCATCAAATTTACGGGCCATTGAACTTCAGGTAACTCAACAAATAACTGAATAGTGCCAGCGGCCGTGGCTTAGTGGTAGCGTGTGCACTTCCTAATCATACTCCAATTAACCGTTGACGGGATCGAGTCCGTCTGTCGACCATCAGGTATATGAGTCACACGATGTGGGGTTGGTTTTTATGAGGTTTCCTCCCGATTTTCCACCATAATGAGGCAAGAAACAGTATGAATGAACAATCCGTCGTCATATAAGTGAAACATCCTTGAGTACAACGTTGAACCCCGATAAAACAAACAAAACGTTGACGGGATCGAGTCCGTCTGTCGACCATCAGGTATATGAGTGAGTCACACGATGCGGCTCCGTCAATCGAGGGGGTGGTTTTTACCAGGTTTCCTCCCGGTTTTCCACCATAATAAGGCAAGGAACAGTTTGAATGAACAATCCGTCGTTATGTAACTGAAATACCCTTGAGTACGACGTTAAATCCCAATCAAACAAACCGTTGACGGGATCAAGTCCGTCTGTCGCCCCTCAGGTATATGAGGGAGTCACACGATGTGGCTCCGGCAATCGCGGGAGTGTTTTTTACGAGGTTTCCTCCCAGTGTCATCGAGAACCATTTTAGATTGATGCTTATGCCTATCCTTTTACGGATTACTAGATTTCATTTTATATATAACTACGGTACCAACAAATTGAAACAATTATTTAATAAATATGCAATAAGATTGTATACAACTGGTTCACACTATTTACTCCTTAGCGCAACTGCTAACAGCTTTATTTTGTGTTATAAAATGCGATTGGTGATTCTTAATCGCTCTACAACTTTGCCAATGTTTTCCTTGTTTTTGGGCCATTGCTCTTGACATATTTGAAAATCATTATCGCAGTGTATAATACATTTCGAAAAAAGGGTTGATTCCTACAAATTCGTGTTTTCAGTAAATTAAATCTAATGACCTTTTGGGAGACATTATATTATCTGTCATGGTTTTTATATACGCTGTCACTTGAAAACGAGTAGAATAGTTCAGAGTTGACAGAAAAACGTGTGGATTACTCCGCTGTGAATGTTAATCTCCAACTACACATGCCTCCAGGGGAGAATATAAATTCAAAAAATAGCCTTTAACTTTGAGGTTAAACTCATTTTCTGATTACAATTTGTCACAAGTGACGCCATACAGTTCTATGTAGAGTTTGCTGCGCTCTAAACCAAGATCTTGATCCAATTTGTAGCAAATCTATCGAATCTGTGCGTTATGTGGAGGGCTTATTCGGGAGATAAAATTCTTATTCCAGAAACACTTCCAGGCAAATTGACTGGTGATAACCCTTTAGCCTGAGTACGTCTCTCTTTTTTTGCGAAATGATTTTGAATGTCAGAAGTGGTAACTGGTTTGGGGCAGGAATAAAGGGAGCCTTTAGCCGCTCCATTGGCTTCCAGTGTAGCATCCTGGTGGCGTGAAGAATCACTAGGTATGGGTCAATTAGGGGTTCCTCCGAGAACTAGATGTCAGAGGAGACAAGAGCGAAGCCTGCTCCCTTCGTCAAATGTGACGTTAATGGTAAAATAAACATGACGCATTACACTCAAAGCACATTGAAAAGTTAACGGATAATTGCGTAACTCTATCTAAGCACCAGAGATCGCGACCTGGATCAACGGAAATCCCCCTGTTTCTACAGCGCCATAAGTGCCCCGGATTACACCGGGTCGTTTACTTCCCATCACTTTTATAGCCCAAGATGTTTTTACTTCTCTGTTTTCTCTGATAGCGAAGTAACAGAATTACAGCCAAAAGAAGTACCAAATTGAGAAATGTAGGACTATAAAATACCAAATTTGCTCAACTCTGATCGAGTTTTTCAATATACTTTTAGTATTTTAATATCGACATTGGATGAATCATTTTTTGTATTAGCTGCGTTTGTAATTAATGGAGGGACAATTTAATATTACTGAGCCATATTTTCCGTCTGAATTCGGTATCCTATTTTTGCGATTATAAATGTGTCAAAGTTTTCCAATAATTTATATTTCACCCGCACGCAATGCATGTTTTTGGGAGAACTAACTAGATTAGAACGATAACTAATTATATTAATCCCAGATCAAAAGTTAAATTTCATAAGAATTGATAGATCCACTGCCATCGTTCATCTGGGAGAGTAGGCGTAGTGTCCGTTTGATCATATTGCAATGTGCGGGCACCAGTGTTTAATGTGTGCTTCGAAATCACTAACCAAACTTTCCCTTTCCGTAAATCCCGAATAAATATCATTGGTATATATATATATATATATAAATATATATATATTTTGAATTAATGATAAAGAAACAAATGCTTGCCTTCAACGGGATTCGGACCCAGGACCGTTGGGTTACAGGCCCAACACTTTACCGAATGATATTCAGAGGCTCACGGCAGAATAATACAGAGCATATATATATATCCTGGTGGAGGAAAGCACATTTTTCTCTCTTCGTTATTTATATATATATATGTGAATATACGGTAGTAAGAATAGAATCGCGTGTATTTAATAGACAATAATATACATTCATATCGATGCCGTGATTGTCCGGACTGGTGGTGTAGCTTACATTGAAGACGACACACATTTCTCTCATTATTTCCTAAACCAGGACCTACTACAGCGACAGGTACATTTAGTCATTTGGACAGCTCTTCTTACTAATGATCTTTCTTCGGCAATACAAGGCTTTTCCAAGTACTCTAATTTCCTGTCCAGACAGCTAAGAATAGTCCCAAATTTAATCCACAGCACAAACTGGAACTGAAATCCAAAGCTTCAGGTGTAACATTCCATTAAGCTTTACCATCAGCATGTTCATTCGTGCAAATGGTATGGGTTTTCCATAGTTTACCTATATTTAGTTACTCGGGTGATATTATTAAATATCATTCGTATATCGAAATGTTTGGACATTAATGTAACATACCCAGTCTTATTACTAACTGGACATCAGTTTTACAAAAGTTGAAAATCACTACGGTTGGTAGTTTCTGGTAAAACAAGAATTGAGTATTGAATATATCTGGTATATATAGTCAATTGACATTTACGCAGTTACATTTGATTAACCCATAGGGCCTACATCACAAGTGAATAAATGGAAATAACGAGCGGAAAGTTTGTTATTGGATATGTGGATAACAGAGGGATCAGTCTTGACAATACATGTCATAATCTCGGCAGAAATACTGTTATATGGTCAGACTTATTGTTGATGTAGCGATGACAGCCAATTATAGAATTTCATTTGACTGGTTGATATTATGGATTCGGTAGCTTTAGCTATCACTATATCTTCATCCATCATTCCATGATATGAAAGATGTGGAAATCACCATAGAAAAATTACCATTATTGCGTCGACGTCTGGTAACAAGTACCCTTTCCCCTCATTCCGCTGACATATTGGTATGCTCAAACATGTTTTGCCGATTAAAACTTATCAACTTCACAGGTTTGTTAACAGGAATAAGCATCTGACATTCTGATATTCGATATTTGTAATGTTTGTAACATAGTGCTGACCATGCTCCTTGGAACAACTTCTTCATCTAACTTAGCCGTCCGTCGGTTCAGAGGTAGTTGACACTTTTCAAGTTGATATTTGGATTAGGGGGAGATTAATCATAATCCCGCCAGACATAGGGTATTTGATCGGGCGGCTTGTTGATAGAGACATGACAGACAATTATAGGGTATCATTTGACCGGGATAGTGTCAAGGATTTGGTAGCTACACCAGGTTACTCTCTCCTCATTCATCATTACCTACTGTTATGGAAGTCATAATCAGAAAGGAAAAGAAATGATTTTGTTAATTGGACACCAGTGAGTTTTGTCCTGAATTATCTTATAATATAAGGTGGCAATAAACCCAAGATTCAGCATTAATAATATAACGATATTTAAGTAAGTACGACTCAATCCATGCTTAATTACATTAAATACAACCAACCATTGTGGAACAACAGCCGGATATCATTTTCCTTTTAAATAGCTTATTCGCCGAAAAGGTACATTGCGTATGTTATATAAGTTTATTTTTGACTTCAAAGTAAATCTAGATTGTAAGAGAACCTGACATGAGTACAAGCAATTAAAGAAATGTTTGCTTATATAACGAACTTCCACGGTGACCGGATATATTGGCAGGTATTAAAATATAAACATTTAATAAAAAATAATCACACAGACACAGATATATATTACCAGAGAAGTGACCAGCATGCTAATGTTGTGGTGTAGAAACAGTCAACAACATCGTTGTTGAAGTCAATGACACTCTTATGCTGTATATACTACACGGATAAGGCGAACAAAGGCAAAACAGTTTTGTTGTATATTTATTGAAAGCTTTTGTTCAATGAAGCTTTAGGGGAACATAAAGTTGTTTTAATAATCTATGCTACCCTATACTTTATAAAGCCAATACTGATATTTCTATAATTCCGGTTAATTGTTTTCGATATGAATTTTTTTTTATCGAATCGAAAACTACGTTTTTCTACCTGTCAGCATTTCTAGCAACGAGACGAAACCATTATTAACATGTTCAATTTTTACTGCATCCAATTGCGTTTGGTCATATATACCTTAAGGTTCATTGGTAAGAGTTTCTTGGGCCAACCTTCAATCCACACGGTCGACATACTTCAATATTGTTAAGAATACTGCTACGTTACTGGACCCGACATAAGCGTCAATTCGGTAGCGGTAGTCATACACCACACAATATAACATTGATATACAGATTTATTTGTCTGTCCATATATTAATGTATCCCGATCTAACATGTACATTATTAGCAGTAGTTCTACTCTACGTTTAAAACAGTTTATTGTATGTATTTATGGTTTATTCCAATGGATATAGTCTTATCGGTTTATAGGCAGAAGTGTTACTAAATAGACCTTCGACTTATCATTTCGATTAAGAATAATATACTTAAGTCTTTCTATTTCAGTTGGCCCCGTGGGGGAGCGGGTTGGCCAGTTCTGCAGAATACTCCCTCGGCTTCCTCAGTCGATCGTAAGAGGCGAG
>JAVFBX010219766.1:0-11438 GCA_034783855.1 Mopalia kennerleyi | reverse complement strand
GTGCGTTTTCAGATTCTTTTTTTTGGTCGTAAGAATTGTTTTTTTATGGAGGTTTTTCCATTTTGTTGGAGATCAATGTTCAATGTTATTATTACAATGTTTATCCATTTGTTGATAAACACACATTCTAGCCAATTGAAACAACACAAGTTATGATAAAAAGATAAATGCTCACAAAATCATTGTGAAATTTATTTTCTCATCTTTTCTAATTTAGGTAAAAAGGACAGGAGAGGTGAATACCGCGCCTCTTTAACAGAGCGAGTAAAGAGGCGGCGGCGCCCAGTGTCTTATTCAGAGAAATCGCCTGAAGAATCTAAGGACAGTTCACCAGAAAGCGAGCCAGACAGTCGACCAGAAACACCAGTAGAAGGTAAGTAAGATGTCTTTTGTAAAAGATAAGTGCTTTAATAGACAAATGTGTTTAAATATCTGCTTGGATAATAACACACTGACAGTAGGATGGTTAAACAATGAGATGTGTGTCTGTATTGCAGCGAAGTCACACTTTCATGGTTGTGTTAGTGTACCTTTTTTATACAGGGGAAGTAAATTGTTATAAAAGGACAATGTTCAACAATGTATTTTTTGTTCTGTTTAACCATAGCCATTTAAATAGCAAAAAACAAAATGTTTGATTTCATTTTAATTTTATTTTTTGGTCATTTGTAGTTTTGGCAGCAAGAAAGCGGAAAAAGGATAAGAAGAGCAAACGACACCAGCACCATACCCTTAGTATGGAAGAACTCTTAGAGAGCGCTACTTTCAAAAAGTTCAGTACAGCAATTGAAAATGTGTTTGATTCTGTTGAAGAAGTGGATATATCAAGCTTTGATATGAGTAAGTCCTCAAAATATATGAAACCTACTTTCTACAAGTAATTGTTGCCATTGCGTTAGGTATTATTATTATACAACGCAAAGAGACCACTGGCAATATCCAAATAATTGGAAGTTGAATCAAACCCCAACTTCATTCAGATTTTAGACCTCTTCTCAGTCACCCATATAAAGTGTTTCAGAACCAGCTGTGCCCCGTGGGGGAGCGGGTTGGCCAGTCCTGCCGAATACTCCCTCGGCTTCCTCCGTCGATCGTAAGAGGCGAGAAAAGAGGAGCTTTCTGTTGCTCTGGCGTTCTCAGAACTAAAGGGAGACAGGAAGTCGATCTGTTCGTACGTTTTATTTTTGTCTCCATCGTCATATAAGTGAAATACCCTTGAGTATGACGTTAAACACCAATCAAACAAACAACCAGCTGTTTTTCTTTGAATCTGAAGACTTTGAATGCGAAATCAAGACTATAATAGGATTTTTCATTTACATATATTTTAAAGAAGATGCACCTACATGTACCATAGCAAGGACAACCATACAAATTATCTAAGGATAGACATTACAACATGAAGACTTCCACACAAATCACTCCACACAATATTTGTTACATTATAAAACATTTGGTTAAATTGTTTGTCATTTGGCTTTAGTGTTTGTCCCTATTTTTTGTCACAGATGATGAGGATCTGGTCACACCTGCTGAGATACTGATTCCTAAAGTCACAATGGTAGACATTTGTGGAGAGGCAGCAAAGTTAAAATCACAAGCAGTTCTTAATCAGGTAAAATATGTTAAGTTGAAGATTGAAACCATTTCTCCTTAAAGCTTACATATTCATTTTCTTTGGATCATTAAAATGTAATATTTTGTATCCAGTTCATATTTCCTAGGATAGAACTAAGATAATTCCAACCTTAATTGGAAATGGAAGATCAATAATTTTCTATGAAGGCAAAAGCATTTGGATTGACTATTTAGGCCTGTTAGTGGGACTACGTACTGTTGAAGTATATCACAAACCTTTTAATAAAATATTATTGAGGTCTTCATTTAATACCAATCAATTATGTCTGGGGATTGACTTTGCTGTGGAATATATATTTGAAATTGCATGCTTTAATGGAGATTTATTTAATAGATTCCTGCTGAGAGATTGGTCAAACTTCTCACAATACTTCAGTGGAATGTAAAAGATGGAGCCCGATTGCTGCCAAATATGAACAGTGTAAGCATAAACATTGTCTTTTTAATCTGCTTCTATTTGTTTTGTGTACATGTTGCTGTAAGAGGTATTAATATGATGCTGTTTAAGGATAGCTTCTAACATATAAACCACTCTTAGTAACAATTTTTTTGTTACATTTACTTAAACTATGAGCCAATGTGTAATCGGCAAATATCCCAATGAAATGGTACTCTTCAAATTAAGCCAGTAAATTGTTTTAATTGGTGTATATTTTATTAAGCATTTGAACTATTTTTCTGTATGAATTCTGACACATTGATGTTTTCTGTTTTAGGATGATGATGAGGAAGCGGAACTGTGGCGTGAGATCACCATGGATAGAGTAATGAGGAGTGTTGAGGCAGGCCTAACAGCAATTTACATCATGATAGCACCTGATATGCCAAAACAGGTTTTCCTCGAAGATGTCATGGAGAGAACAATAATGCTGGCCAAATTTCAGTTACATAATACAGTTTACCCAGAGTTTGATCCCGTCTATAGGATTGACCCTACAGCCAGAGGTAAATTTCCTGATTACTCTGGATTCAAAATTTCTCTTATCATTGTTTGTTGCTAGTGAGGTAGGGTTGTTTGCCACACCCATTGGGCTGAAATGCTTTCAAATGAGTGAAATAAATTTATGTATGATAATAAACCTCAATCAAGGAAACAATCCAGAGTGTAGTGCAACATAACTTTAACATAAAGTGAAAGCTTGATTGATTAGCTCGTCTGTATTGTCTGAGTGTCTGATAAATCTTCATACACCAGTTCTGACCTTTATGAACTTGATTTCATTTGATCATGGAAAGTTTACACGTCTTGAGTAAAAAAAACTTTGAATCAATATTTCGCTCATATGCAGGGCCAAATTAACATTGTTCCAGAATGATCAATATCTGACAAAATAAAATCTGTTTCCCATTCCAACAAATAATGAACTGTCCGAACTTTTTGCCATTGACTTGCAGAAAAAGTCACCTCACCTGTAGGATCGAAAGAATTTGTTATTTTACACAATTGTTATTGCCAGGGGTACACGCAATATTTACAGCCAGATGTAAGCTAAACAATGCTGTAAGGCGTTTACAACCTGTTTTTAAGTAAAGTGACTCTTTACAGACAAGCCCATGACATTAAACCTGCCAGTCAGATTGTCACATTGGTAACAGAAATAGCTTGCATCTCTTGAAATGATTGGCAAAAGAACTTATATATACTTATAGAAGTATATACAGAGATGTAAATCTTCCGGTTTTTGCCGGATTTCCGTTTTTTTTTGGTCAATCCAACATGAATAAAAAAAAATCTGGGTTTAATTCCGTTTTTTATGACAGCAAGAATAAAAATTATGGGACTTCTGCAGAAGTGAAGAATATGAACCTAAGACAAAAGCCAGACTATCATCACCTGTTGTGTGAGACGCTGAAGGGAATGGTTCCCTTCAGCTGTCCCTGCAGGAGACCTACTTTAGCATTGTCCATTGTACAATGCCTATCTCTGTTTCAGAATGGATGCTTTTTATAGACTGAGCGAATTTCAATCCAAAGTTGATCCTTTTAGAAAATTTAAAAAAACTAAAACTAAATTGTGCAAATTCTTCCGTTTTTGAACCGTATGTCACAAGGATTGCCGCTAATTACAACAACAGCGTTACGTGATCTGTTGCTTCATATCAGCGAAAAACGAAATAGACACATTTAAAATCGCCTGAAGTTCGATTAATTAGTGAAATTGTAACAAGTTAGTAAAAATTTAATTGATAAAAAATATTTAACGTTTTTTCCCTGAAATTTATGCTTTATATTTAGAAAAACGTCAATATAAGTCGGCTATAGGCTGTACCTCAATTATTTATACTCCTGAGAAACTGAAAATAATAACAAGATCAGTTATTATTTATTTCTCTAACAATGCTGCATTTATCGATAAAGCAAGTAATTTGATAAAATCAGACAAAACTTAGTTTCTGTCTAACTGGATTCTTCTTGAACTTAGTATAAGCATTTCCTGTGGCAAGAGGTTGCCTTGGCATATGTTTGCCTACAAGTGGTGTGAGTGGGGCAAAAATATTCCTTGTAGCAAGATGTTACATTGGAGAAAGTTTTTTTTAAGTCAGTTTGTAGATGACACTACCTGGTGAGAAAGGCTAGATATGATCTGCACTCAGTACAATGCTGTTCTATAAGGGAAATGCACTTGAACACACCATTTGACACAAATTTATGCATAGCCATTTGTTGGTCTGGCTTGCCATCATATAAACATATCAGGATATTAACATGGTTTAAAACACCAGTTATCCAGACAAAATAACTCCTTTTCAAATATCAAATGACACATTAATTCTAATTACTTTACATACATAATATTACGACTAACTCAAGTTCTTGTATCTTTCTGTTTAGAATACAGTGGTAATTTCAAATTGAAAAGAGCTCGTGCTGGACAGGTGAAGAACAAGCTTACGCTGTTGTTGTACAATAAAATGACGGAGATCATCGGCTGTTTTGCTGAACTTATAGAAATACAGGAACTTACTGATACTGTAATATTGCAGGTAGGTCCTTCCGTTATTATGTGTGGCATTGCGTGATTTCTCTAGGAGAATGTGTTTTAAATTTTCATACAGATGTAATGAAAACCTGTGTATAGTACATAATTTCCTAGAATTTAAAGATCATCTGGCTGTGATTCAATTTGTTGAGGGCCAAGTCTTTGTCTCTGCATTGAGGAAGATTAAGTTTCTGAGAGTCTATTGTATGGTTGTGTTATAGTGGTAATTACTGACATGCCTTTGAGCACCACATTAAGACTAATCCAACTAAAAGTTAGTTAGAAATAACAGTAAAATATGTTTTCAGCACATCAAGCCCTGTTTTAAAGGTGTGAACTTCTGCCTTTTCCAACATTATGTAATAACTCCTAAATTAACATTAGGGCCATGTTTGATTGTACAGAAATCAGTTTGGCATGGATCTATATTGACACTTGTTTGCAAATGTATTTAGTTGAGGGCGGGTCTATGGTGCTAATGTAAATTAGACTGCAAAAATTCTTAAGCTCCTCTCATTCCAGCTATCAACTTGTTTTTCAGCTATCCTCCTTGGGGGTGTCCACATTTTTTGTAGAGAACATCAGTGAGCTTCAGCTAAATGCCATGAAACTTGTTACTTGTGTAAGTAAATGCGTAATTTTTTAAATTTTTCTTGTCACACAGTAATACACTACAGTCACCTTTCAGATGACAATAGATTATATGTGGTTGACTTATTGTACTCCTTGTATTCTTCAGAAGTTAGTTAAGAAGATAACAGTTTACAGAAAATACACATGTACCTAGAATTCAGAATTTGATGAAATAAACATTTTTCAATTGTTAAAGTGTGACAAAAACAAGTGTTACATGTATATGTTTGTTTTCTACAAATTTCTAAGTTTTATCCATATTTCTTTACAGATATTTTCAAAGTATGACAAACACAGACAGTTAATACTGGAAGATATCTTTGCATCTTTGGCCAGGTTACCTTCCAGTAAACGGAATCTTAGAAACTACAGGTAAGGCTACTAACAGCAAACAGCGAAGAAAATTAAATTTTGTGTAATTCTGGTAACACTGTCTTGTTTTAAAAAGCAACCATTAAGGAAATGTCCCTGAATCATGATACGTTTGTAAAAGCTTTAAATAATGATTCAATTATGTGCATACTTAAAATTAAATATTGTTTTTGATATTAAGTTGACCAAATGATACCAAATTATTTCAAATAATTTTAGTTTTTACCTTTTTTTGTGTTCCAACATATGAATATGTCTAGAATTATCTTCTTTTTTTTTTTTTCTTCAAGACTAAACGCTGACGAGTCTATACAGATGGTAACCGCGTTAGCTCTACAGCTTATACAGTGTGTTGTTAAATTACCCACAATAACTGAAGAGGAGACGGCTAGACCATCAACACCAGATGTCTCTAAACAGGTGAGAAAAGTTTATATGTATCCATCTTGGACGTCCAACTTTGTTAATACTTTTTTTGCCTCACAAGATCTTTGTATAACGATACAGTTATTAATTTAGCCACACTTATTTTTCCAATTATGAAGCAAATTTCATACATGTTAAAAATTAATTAGCTCTTGCCAGTGAGGCTTTAAGCAAATGAAGATTTAAGTTGGTCTATTTCATCTCCCCATTGTTTTAATTTGATTGTCACACAAACAAGGCATCTTGAGTAGTGATTTTAGCTCAACACATCACTTGAAATGTGGAAGTGTGATGTGTTATGCAGGGCATAATAACCTGTATAAAATCAACATCTGTTGTTTGGGGTATTGTTAATTGAACTTCAATTCTCAAATAGAATCAACAGCTGGCTGGGACAGAGTATCTTGTTGTAATTATGCTCTCTGAGCAAAGAGGCAACATGAAGGGGATCTGTCCTGAGATAGTTTTGTGCGGCATCTTGGGATTGCCTTGTCTTAATCTTTGTTAGAAATTGGATATAGGGTGGTTCAGTTCTTCACTCATCAGGCCGGCGCATAGTCATACAAGTGAAATGCAGCATTAACCATCCCAATAAAGTTTCATGCTGGGAGTAATTAAAATATCTAAGGATATGTTGTGAAACACAAATTTTCAATCTAGGGATAAGGGGTGTCCAACCATCAAAATGGACGCCCTGAATTGCCTTATTTGCACACCCTGTATAAAGAAACTAAAATGCAGGAGGTTGGACACCCAGTTACTTAAAAAGTGAAGCAAAATTATCATTTTGGACACCTTCCTTCTGATTTCTGGCTAAGCCTCTGTCCCTAAATAAACATTCTAATTGATGTCAGTTCAACATACTTTCCTTTTAGGTCAAGTATGCAGCTGACAAATTAATACTAAAAAAGGTACAGGTTTAATAAGATTTTTCTGTAGTGGCACAGATGGCTCTTTTTGCTGAATTGTAGGATGAATATCACAGGCTATTGTCTTCTGTATTTATGTGTTAGTGATGCGAATATATGTATTTATTTTCCATTTTATTTTGCCTTAGCTCTATTGCCTTCTCCAGCTTTGAATATCTTTTTGGACCCCATTCCTGTTTGTAGTATACTGCATGAAAGCAATAGTGCAATACTGATCATGTTCCGATTACTTGTAATGTACTTTTTTCTGTTCTATTCTGTAACATGATATGCAGGAGTTTTGGTCCATTCTTATTCCATGAATGAAACTTTGGTATAATAGCCTTTTTGTATATATCTTCTCTTGCAGCTTGGTTATTTTTGGGTTTATTATCATCTGGCTCCTGTAATGAAAGCTTTGTGATTTCAGTTGTGACTTGAGGTTCTTTATTGGTGCATGTTTATAGTTACAAAGCTTCAAATCTTATTTTAAATGTAACATGAATATGTCATTTATTTATTTTTTTGTTGTTGTCATTTATAAAATAATATTACTTAAAACTATCAATGAATGTTCCTTAACCTGTGACAGCACAGCCACAGGAATCGCACATTACCAGGATTTAACACAAGTCTGAGGGTAGTGCAAATAACCTGTTTATGATTACATCTCATAAACATTATCTTGAGATGATCTTGTTGTCGAGAAAGTGTTGGATCTTTGAAGTTATTTAATATTTTGGAATCTTTTGAACTTTTTGAAAGAGTTACTTATAAAAATATTTAAAAAATTAATTTAGGCTCGTTTGTGAATTAGAATCCTATGAAGAGCCTTATCAGATCTGCCTACTCTGAAAGAAATTGATGTGTAAAAAAATAATTTATTTTTTTGTCTTCAGAGAATTTTATCATTTTGTGTTACAGCACAGCACACAATATTAATTTCTGTGTTTATTTTGATGGCTTATTGGTGTATATAACACAAATTTTGTGTACAGAATACACCAGGTAGGAAGGTCTGCCTAAGGGACATATTTACAAAACTTTGAGCGAAATGTTATGTTGTACACATATTAAATTGTACCGTTTCAAAAGGTTTAAAGCTTTTGTTTTATTGACCTCTGCGTTGAAATGTTTGGCATTTATCTTTCCTTTTGTCATTTGAACACATTGAGATTCTCTAAAATTGAGAAGAAGAGGTACAAAATGGAGGGCTTGTTTAAAATTATATTTGCTGTGACCAGGGTATGTAGCCCATAAACTGATTTATAATTTTACCTTTTTTTGTTGGTATACTTTTCAGACTGACAATGATGTTGTGATAGTCACATCGTATGAGACATCCATGCGGACAGGCTACAACTTTCTGTCTGTTTTCCTTAAAAAGTAAGTTCTTAGGCAAATAAAACATTGATTATTTACAATTTACATACTATCACTTTGCAGTAAGAAAAAATTGAATTTATTTTATAATATCTGCTGTTCTAGGAACAATTCACCAATTCACTATGGCAGATTGGCTGTATGTTGTTCACACTATAGCTTGTAAGATATACAGATTTTCCTGATACTTCTGTTCACGTGATTGTGACACATGGTTTAAGAATGTTTTGCCATCTTCTTGCTATGTACCTGTTTCAGCTTTTATCGTAACTTCTTTGCATATTTTATTATACTCTACATGATTGTTGCATGTGTAGGGAGTAAATTAAGGGGCGAACGATCGTTCGGGTTATGTAAAGGTCGCCAGACTTCAAATTATGTCGACCGTTTTCTCGTTTATAGTTTCCTTATCATTTGGATTTAATTGTGTTTCAGGTGCACACATAAAGGAGAGGATGATTACAGACCGCTGTTTGAAAATTTTGTTCAGGATTTGTTATCAACTGTGAACAAACCAGAGTGGCCTGCATCAGAATTACTTCTCAGTTTACTAGGCAGGATACTGGTGAGATTTCTTTGAAGACAATTTATGATTGTTGGTGGCCTAGTCTATCAGTGTCTTTACAGACGTAAACAAAAAAGTGATTCTTCAGCAGGTGCAAAATTCATTATGTGTAAAGAATCGACATTCATATTCGTATTATAATGGTTTAGTTGACTTTATAAATCTAATTTGAAGCCACTGTCAAGACAAAGAAAGTCATGTGGGGTGCACTTAATGCCAAGTTTTATCAGTCGTGGAGTTAAATCCTGTTGACTTTTGTACACTGTGAACTGTTAGAAAATCCAATCAATTACAGGCATTTCCACTAGTAGAATTATATATGCCTATCTGTGTGTTTTGATTACTTGTGTTTGTATATTTCCAGGTCAAACAATTCAGTAACAAATCAGTCGACATGTCGTTAAGAACTGCCTCTCTGGAGTATCTGGGCATTGTTGCAGCCAGATTGAGGAAAGATGCCGTCTCTAGTCAACTTGATCAAGAAATGATTGATGAAATTGTTGATAAGGTAAACTTTTTTCGGAATTATTTTGCTTTCACCAGTTAGCCACAGCTCCGCATGCAAAATTTGAAGACCCACCAATCATGGCATTTGATTTCTTTCGGTTTGCATCACCCAAAACATTGGAATATTGCTGGAATGACATGCAGAGTAGCAGTTCTGTTGAATCAGGATATCTCCTCCATGTATCCCGTCAATCTGGGAGGTTTTTAGGAGGTTCAATCAATCATAAAAACAGGATTCAACCTACAACAGATTTCAGAATAGTTTTTAGATGTCCTAGAATCTAGACATTTATTAGACACTCCTGTTAGATGTTTATTTTAAATGGTAGCCACATAGTGATGTATTTGCAACTCTGACGACGACATCGTCTTGTTATTTGCCATCTGGTACATATTTTCAAATGAAACAACCTTAAAGATGTTTGAAAAACGCATGTTGTATGAGTGACATCAACATTTTAAAGTTGTACATATTTATCCAAATTGTGTTTGTTGAACTTCTGTGCTTTATTTTTCAGATCAATGAAGATGATAATGAATCTGACGGTGAAAAGAAATCAAAAGTAAGACATTCTATCTTTATCAATAACAAGTGGAACATTTGCTAGCAAGTAATTCAGCAGTCATTAAACTTGTTTCTGAATCTTTTTGATAGTGGAGACTGCCGCTTAACTTCCATAACCCTAATGTCTAGGTAATATAACTTTATAGTTGTAACAAAGAGAAACATGAACATCCGACGGATCAGTGTATCATTCACGGGTTTGAGTCCCTTCGCCTAGGTCCAGTTTATTAAGCAATCTCCATGTGGGTCTGGTAATCTGTGTTAGATGTGTACACATCATATAATTAAATAACCCTTGAGTATGTTGCCAAACCCAATCAAGCAAAATATTATTGGGTTAATACTTTATTATTATTTCTTGTCTCTTCCTCAGCCTGACCTCACAGATCAAACACAAAGTTTACAGCATTCGATGTTAGAGTATTTAGCCTACAATGGACACAGTGAACCTGCTTATTTGGTATGAAAAATTGTCATTTGACTATTAGATCTGCAGTTGTATTTATATTTCAAATAATTTCTATTACCATAGTTTATGTAGGCCTATTATATCCAGTTAAAATTTTATGTCCAAAGGTATTTTTCATGCCCAAAGAAGTGACACCAAAATTTCCATTTGCAAGTAAAATAAAGATGACTTTCGAGTGAAATTCATTGCAACTCTGCAGTGAAATTCCAGCAGTGGTCTAAGCTGCAGCCTTCTTTTTGTGTAAATATGGGATGACTCTTGCACTTTTCTCAGTAGCCTGTGACCCCGCATCTGGTTGTCTGATTTTTATCTGCTGGTTGGAGTTTGTTGACCTCTAGTATGTAAGTGGGTCACAAAACGTGGCTCCGGCAATTGCTCTTGGTTTTCCACTGTATTTAAGGCAGAGTGTGGATAAGCCGTCTGCATATAAATGAAATAACCTTGAGTACAACATTTTACCCCCTAAACAAACAAACAATTTCATCTACAGTACATCTAGGCTACTGTACAAACAAAAAAAGCCTTCAGTCTGAACAAACAACTCAACGTACCAATTACAGACTACCAGAGCAGTATCAAGAGCCATTTTAGTAACGGAAAACGTATGGGCGCCCAAACTATTTCAAGCCAAAATTAATGTCAATATATATTACTATTTACGTAATATCTGTTAAAATCAAGCTTAAACCAGATTCACAACCCTGATTATGGGATAGGAACCGGGGAAATTTGTCTAGAAATTGACCTGACTACAGTCTTGTGGTTTTCCTCCAGTATATGAGGGAGTTTAAGATGTGGCTCTGCTAAATGCAGAAGGCGGATTTTACCAGATTTCCCTCCAGTTTTCCACTGTTTTTCAGTAAGGCTGAGTGAGACGGGGAACACTCTCACGTTAAACCCCAATCAAACACCACAAATATTATAATTTTGTTGTTGCTTACAGTTTGCTCGCCAGTTTTACATTGCTCAGTGGTACAGGGACTCCACGGTAG
>JAVFBX010219755.1:0-11438 GCA_034783855.1 Mopalia kennerleyi | reverse complement strand
CTATTCACACCTGGAACAGTCCGACTTGAACCCTATTCACACCTGGAACAGTCTGACTTGAACCCTATTCACACCTGGAACAGTCCGACTTGAACCCTATTCACACCTGGAACAGTCCGACTTAAACCCTATTCACACCTGGAACAGTCCGACTTGAACCCTATTCACACCTGGAACAGTCTGACTTGAACCCTATTCACACCTGAAACAGTCTGACTTGAACCCTATTCACACCTGGAACAGTCTGACTTGAACCCCATCAATCTCCATATCACTCATTTACTTTTAGCTACATGTAAGTACATGTATATATAAGATGGAAAGCTTCTTATGTTATCCATACCAATGCTATCCATCTTATATGTACTTCCGACTTCTATATGCCTCTAAAAGAATCTGCATTTAAGTACATGTACATGTATGTACAGCATAGTTACAACACTGCGTATTAAGACAAGACATCAACTATCCACTGACGTACAACAACTGTCCATTGTGCATGCAAAAGTACAGCAGGTGTGAGCAAAATAAAAGGATGATAAAAGATTAGAACACCAAATATGATCTGTGAACAGACATGTATTCAATAAAGGCCATGTCTTAAAACACAATCGTTTAAATATTTCAATTTATCGAAATGTCAAGCTGGAGGTTGGATAGGCTTAAATTTCACATACACTGTAGGTGTGCTGTTGTATCTTCACATTATGCAACGATAGGTAAGGCTGATATACACATTCACGACAGTGCTGCAGCATTATCTTGAAACAAAATATAACATTGCTACTTCGCCATGAGGTCATTAGATAAGTGTGTGACAAACCTATATTATCCTCCACACTTCAAGAGCTTCACTCTTCACGATCCTTGACCTGACATACCTGTGCAATATTCGACACCTCTGCTCACCAGTAATATGTTTATCAACTGTGACACCTGACAGAACTCTCAACAACCTCTAACCACAATGACACAGATACATGAAGCTACAACATTCTCAACTTATTGTGCAGAGTTAGGAAGAACACAGATTTAAGTCCAAACCATCAACTGACAATCCCTAACCACAAGCCTCTAAATTGACTGACTGATTGATTGGGGTATTCTGCCGTACCTGATGTCATTCACTCAGTCTATAAGTCAGCTGATGGCTGAAGGAAACACAAATGAAAAAGGCCCTACAAAAATGTGGCATGTTTAGCTTCTTGCAAACTTAACTTCTCTGTAGTTCAAGTGTTTTTATTTTTTCACAACCAAAAGCTCAGTTACCCATGAAACACATGAGAGATGTACAATTGGATTGTAATTGCGTCCATTACAGAAACAGTTCATGCACATTAACTTGTTCTTTATTTAGCCCACACAACAATGACCCATCTCTATAAAAGGCATATTACTAGGGGTGTGTTTAAAATTAATGTTGTGTGGTGTGGATAAAGTGGGTCAGATAGCTGGCCATTCAGCATTCCAGTAAGGGCTGCTGGTCACTTCATGTAGCCTTAACAATAGCCTGGGAAACACAGCATAGAAACTCATATATTCCTAATGACTTGCCACAGATGTATACATGGGACTATGTTAATGAAATACCTTAGCAGAAACAACAGGAAGGTATTATCACCCTCACGCCCCAGCTATTGTTAAGGTATTCATGTAGCCATCAACATTTAACAGCAAATTAAGATGGCACGCTTATTTCTCTTAAAACTAAAAGTTTCTCCCTCATTAAAACAAGGAGCAGAGGTAACAAAAGATAATGACTGATTTGGCCACTGATTATTATAATTGACGAGCTCTACAGCTGGTTCATTGTACAAATAAGTAGTAACGGTAAAAAGAGTTTGTCTTACCTCTGAATTTAAACTCCATTGTATTTAGAGTTCTAGAGAGGACAATCTCCAACAACACTTAACCAGTGGGTGCTTGAAACCATGTATAGCCTCATTTTGATAATTACACATAAGTCATTCACCGCCCTGTACGGCTAATGTCCATTGTATCTACTTGCAGTGAGACATCCAGTTACTGTATGTCTAGACTCACAAGGAAGGGGTAAACTTGGCAATGGCCATATACATGTACATAGTTGGGACTTGAAATGATCAGTTTAAGGTAGACAAAACAAATTAACAATTATCGTCTGTTACCCTAACAACAGCACATTCTCCAACAATGTCGTCAGTTACATTATGCTACATTAACACATGTTTCAATGTCTATTGCCTCAATTTGGTTACTATAGCTACACAATTTATCTCTTAAACAACTGTACGATCAAAGTGAATATGACCATCCAGTAAACTTCTCAACTTAATACAGTGAGAGGGAAAAACTGCCTCAACTGGACACAATAGCTTCACTCTCCAACGACATGATGTGAACACGGCTTCAACTTCTGCACAATAGTCAGTTGAGCGGAGTGGCATATAACCATGTGAGTCCTAACACAGACAGCATACAGCCATATGCTCTCTTCAAGTCTCCCTGTTATGGTTAGGCTGAGGGAGAAAGCTTCCCAATAATAACTTCTGCCAGTCTATCTAAGCTACAAGAGGCACCATTGGTCCTGGGTTGTGGGTGTAAGTAGTCCAGGCTACCCCAGTTTAGTTTTAGGACCAAAGGCTTGGTACCTAGTCAATGTGTATAAGAACAATTTTCTCCGGCTCCATTCTGGACTGGCTGGGTAGAAACACAAGGGCTAGTCATCGGCCATACAACTAGCCGGGATTGCAGCCAGAAAATCAATACTCTATACTGGCCCTTTGTTGATCCTCTGAATGACTTAAAAAGCTGCCATCACTGATAAGGCTAGATGCCACAGGGAACAAGCCCCACCCTGCTACCCCTTCACACCTAACATAGACTCTACCACCATTGTCACATTCCAAAAATCTTAAGTGTGGAATAGCCACAAATAAAATCGATCTATTATTACAAAATAGGGGTGAAAATAATTTTAAGATCTTCTTTGGAAATAGGGTTAGAACAGCTGACCAAATATTCTGCAACCTACGCTTCTTTGTGTTACATAGGCTGACAGAATCTGTTTCAGCAACAGAATAAAGTTAACGTTCACTTATAGTTTAAACTTAACTTTGTTTGAAACTTTTCTTTTCTCAACTATCAACCCCCAGGTATTCTTAAAAACTGAAATATAAAAGTCCATGTGACGTAGAATAGGAATGTTAATTTGCTTGTTATATACTTTGATTGGTTTGTTTGCTTGATTGGGGTTTAACGTCATACTCAAGGGTATTTCACTTATATGACAACAGATTTTCCACTTCACACTGTTCCTTGCCAAATTACGGTGGAACCGGGAAGAAATCTCGTAAAAACCACCCCAACGATTGCTGGAGCCCCATCGTGTGACTCACTTATACACCTGAGGGTCGACAGACGGGCTCGATCCTGTGAATGGCACACCGAATTAGGCTTTTGTAAGCGCACTCGCTAACCACTAAGCCACAGCCTTGTTTGATTGGAGTTTTTAAAGCATTATTTAGGCTACTAAAATAGAGGAGCCAGACCAATGCTGAGGGTTTGTTTGATTTGTGCTTAATGTTGTACTCAAGGGCATTTCACTTATATGATGATGGGTTGTCCATTTCACACTGTTCCTTGCCTTATTATGGTGGAAAACGGAGAGGAACCCCAATTGCTGGAGCCACATCGTGTGGCTCACTCATATACCTGAGGGTTGACAGAGGGACTCGATCCCGTGAACGGTAAATTGGCACTAATACTGAGGAAGCCCCCCCACATATTACACTGGCCACAACAAGACTCCAGACAATCACAGTACTGGTTTAATGATTGATCAGTTGATGGTGTTTCTTCTATTTCAGGTTTATGATGAAGTGACAATGATGTACTCCAACAATAAATGTGACGTGCTTGCTACATTTGCAAAAATTATTTTTTTTACATTTTTATTGTTGGCAATATTGTTCTAGTAATTAACATGCTATGCTATAATATATCTACACTATATTATAAATAAAATTATCTTGATATAAGCTATTATATAAAAAATTCTAAATTAAAATAAACATGGTTTTTATTCTGATGATTAACATTTGTTTAAATGAATTTGCTATTAAGATTTGATACAAATATTTCTGGACAGAATGACATCCTTCTGTTGTCTAAATTTGCCATTCCAGTATTTCCATATGGCTTAAGTGCAATGATAAGAACCTCCCACCAACTACGTCACCTGTCCTGCTTTATCTTAATTTTAAACAGAGCACTTGTATATACTTAAGAGAAAAAACTATTGATTGTCCACTTCACATTGTTCCTTGCCCTATTATGGTGGAAAATCGGGAGAAAACCTCGTAAATACCACCCCCGCGAGACTTGCTGTAGGATAATTGTTTTGACGATTATTATAAAACAAAATAACTCACTAGGATTACACAATAAATGCCACTTGCAGACAGTGTGATACAATCCTTAACTTCTAAAAAAAACGTATATTTAAAGAAAATTAGTAATAGGCAAGATAAATCACTCTAAACAAAAGCCCCCTTTGTTTAGTGAGGAACTAAATGTCAAGACAACAGCATAATAAACCTTGTTCCTAACATGTTGAATGGTTTCTAACCATTAACAGGGATATTAACAGGATGTAAACACACTTTATCAGAGCCAATAAACCGCACTGCTCAAACAAACTATATCTGGAATTTTAACAGCACAATTTATATAAAAAATAGTGTTCCTTGACAACTATGTGTTAAAGACCTTAAATTAAAGCCCGGTCTAGCATCCATATCAAACAATTCATTGTGATTATTTTGGTGAGATTGGAGGTAAAAAGCGGAAGTAGAGGGGTAGACTAGTCAGACTTAGCGTCACCGTGGGTATTGTAATTGTGACATTTCAAGTTAAATGGCCATACGCGGTAATAAAGAGAGGGTTAAACCAGGCAGAAAACGTGGACCTATTGAACTGATTGAAACATACCAGGCCTGCCTCCGTGAATATCAATTTCATATCGACTCCAAGTTATCTTCCTAAACTCACATAAACTAGGCTGTAATTGTGCTCTGTATTGATTTTGTTACTCAGTAATGACTGCCTCCAGAAATAATAGCCTAAAGTTGATATCATGGTAAATCAGCCAGTTAATACAAACCTAATGGATCAGAATGACAAATAGTGTCTTCCGGACACATGGTAAGAACGACTAGCAAACATGTAAGATAACACTGTAAGGAACGTCACATGGTAAGAACAACTAGCAAACATGTAAGATAACACTGTAAGGAACGTCACAAAGAAAATGTACATTCAGTATACACATTGTGCACATTAGGGACAATAATCATGTGACAGATAAAACTGATTCCAGATAGGTAATGCGTGAAAGAACTGAGAAGCTAAGCATGGTCTAGACTAAAGACATTCTGCTGAAGTAGTTTCCAAGAAACCTAGTAGAAGATCTGTACACCTAATGTCAGTTGTGTGAAAAAAATCGAGGTATAAGTTTGTCAGAGCCACATCGTGCGACTCCCTCATATAACTGAGGTTGACCCACTTGAACCTGAGAAGGGTACATTGAGGAAGGATTGGTAAAATGACATGATTATCACTGAACCATGGCCATGGTAAAAGATTGAAGATATTTTGAATAAATAAGGTGAAAAAGAAACCAATGAAATAAGATAAGAGATCTTTTTTACAGGTAATTATGTGAAAGAAACAATGTATAAGATTGGTTTGTTTCTTTGATTGAGGTTAAATGCCATATTATTACTGTAAAAGATTGAAGATGTATTTTGATAAATACGGTGTGGTTGTTTGTTTGATTGGGGTTTAACGTCGTACTCAAGGGTATTTCACTTATATGATGACAAGTTGTCCATTTCACACTTTTCCTTGCCTAACTACGGTGGAAACCGCGCACAAACAACCCCCGTGATTGCTGGAGCCACATCATGTGACTCACTCATACACCTGAGGGTCGACAGACGGACTCAATCCTGTGAATGGTACATGGAAGTAGGCTTAAGTAAGTGAACTCGCTAACCATTAAGCCACAGCCGCGGGCTAAATAAGATGTGAAAGAAACTAGGAATAAGATTGAAGTTCTTCTGCATCAGTGATGTGTCAATGAATTAAGTGATTAGTTAATTGATTGATCGGTGTTTTCTGCCATGGTTAAAGGTATTTCACAGACGACGGAGTATTCCAACAATAATTAATAATAGCATAATCATTAAATGTGATGTGTTTTGATAGTGTTGGAAAGTTAATCTTCCTCCAGTGCCAAGTAAAGACATCATTGATAATCTCCAAACAAACTGCCCTTAACCAGAGGGCTGTGGTGTGTTAAAAACAATGGGTGGCCCAAAGATCTATAGATTGATTAATTCATTGGTGTTTAATGCCAGGTTTAAGGTTATTTCCCTTATATAACAGTGGTATTTGGTAAAGGATTACACAATCATATTGGTGTTTAATGCCAGGTTAAAGGTTATTTCCCTTATATAACAGTGGCATTTGGTAAAGAATTACACAATCATGATGAACATGTTTTATCCCAACACTCTTTCATATTCACAGCTGATAGCATGAATTCACTTCAAAATACCATGTCCTTACTCCTTAGTCAAAGAGCTATGGGTAAAATACAATAGAGTGATTAGCTATATATTATAGTGGGCTTCTGTGTCGTAGCTCCTATACTCTAAAGATTATGTTAAATAAGGCTGTTGATTCTGTTAATTTCCATGTGATTTTCATCTTCAAATATCAAAAAACTATGATATTTAAAGAGTATAGTACACAACATTTAGTTCACAATCTGAAATCTGAGGACAAAACCCTGTTCCAACCTAAACCTCATTATATCATGTTGCTTTGAGAGAAAGTTATCAGAACTTAGGCTTGATTATATTTACAAACACCTCAGAGCTGTCTATACATGTAATTACAGCCTGGCTTCAAGTGGGCCTGAAGCAAGATTTAACCCACTAATAAAAGACTGTAAAAACACTAGAAAACAAAGCAGAAATCATACCAGATTCAAGATAATTTGAAAGTTTTTTTTACCTTTGACGGGTAGATAAGAAGGTTTTCTTTTTGGTACAGGAGTGAGAGGTCCTGCTAAACTGTACTGTGGACTGGTTGGGGGGCTGGTAGGGGAGTCCTGACGAGTTTGCATGTAAGTGGTAAAATGACCGTTAGTCTTTAGTTTTGGGCGGTATGAAGACAGCAGTATAGAATCACTGCTCTGTCTCAGGTGATTACCATTCGTTCTCTCGGCTGTGTACACTGTAAATAAAGGAGAGGATAAAACTATTAGAGTTTGGCTCAGTTGAGTTAGCTCCCTTGGCAGCCTCTTTTACAATTTGCAGAAAATAGTGCAGATACAACATATGGACAACACAAATAAATCATTGCCAATCTGAATATAGTTGTAACATCCATGAGCCATACACATTTATAGCCTCTCAAAATAAGCGAGAAACAGTTTTTATTTCCAGATTTAAAAAATATATATTACAACCAAAATGTTATGGGTTTAACAGAATTTGTAAGAAATTATCTTACACCAAATAATTCAATCAGTGAGAGCAAAACAAATTCTATCAAAAATGCTACTGAAAAACAAAAACAAATTGCCATAATTAATAGAACCAGAAAAAAAATTCCATTAGCATTTTTGAATGATGGCAACCAGAATATGGTATAAAACCTGACTTTGTGTTACTCTCACAATGTGTTAATTAATAAACAGAAATCAATATAATATTTTTCTAATTCAAATTATGGTGATGACAATGTTCAGCTATGATTGAAGCATGATGTGGACAATTTGACACGAAACAGAATCCAATTGTAAGCAGTCTGTGAAGTGGACAATCACCATTGGTTAGGTTATACCTGGTGCAAAGCCCACCAAACTAGAGTGTAACAGAACAATGGAAAAGTGACCAGAGAAAAAAGGTGTTAATCAATTAGACAATGTTGACACTCAGACAAATAGATCCCGAGACAATTAGGACTGGTTAATTAAGGACTGGCTAATTAAGGACTGGCTAATTAAGCAACAGCTCACATAAGTACTGATTTGATCTGTTTATTATGACATCGATGCACACACATGTCAAGGATGAAGATCTGTGTAAACTAAAGGGAAATCTAGGCTGACATTTGAGGAGACATTACTGCTTGTCAATAATTGAAACACTCCATTAGTAAATTATACCTTATTAACTAAAGAATCTCAGACCTGCCTACCCCAAGAGAAATTTATGTGTAAACAAAATTCATTGTTAGCAGTGTTTTCTTACCACAACATGTATGTGTATATTTGTGATAAAGCATAGCACTGAATTTTAATACCTGTGTGTATTTGAATGGTAAATTGGTGTATTCAACATGAATTATGTGAAATCTACAGACTGTCTTAAACCCGTGAAGCAAACCTTTCGGGGATAAAAAAAAAGTTTTTTCACTACGCACTGGGATACAGTACAGCTCAAAACTCACACGAGATTTTTACATCTCAAATTTGCAAAAACAAAGAAATAAGATGAAATAGAAATTATAACTTACTTTCATTCTCACAGAGCGGGCATTGGTCAGAGCTGAACATACATGTGTAACAGCGTTCATGTCCACAGGTGTCAATCAAGCGCCGCTTCTTACCCTTATCAAAAGGTTTATGACAAACAGGACAGGTATCGCCACCTGGTGGAGTATCCATCACTCGTAAGTTACGAATCATATCAGCATCTGCAACAAACAATTTGTGGTCAGTTTTCGTTTTCATCCATACATGTATAACCAGAGTAGAATTGTTGTGATGGATCAATACAGCGTAAAAGAGGTGTCAGCAATGGTTTTTTCACGCCTGATCACACTTCACATGGAATTTATTTCTTTAAACAGATGCCCTCAAACAGTTCATGCAAGAAAGTTTTGCAGACAGGCTGTCCTTTGAAGTGTAAGCCCTCAAACAGTCTGTGACAGGTACAGTACCATTATAAACATCAATCCACAGCAGTTTACATCTAGTAATATACTTAGATGATCTGTGGTGTCCCCATCATATAAAACAGGCTAATGACACGACAAACAAAATCATTGTAGGTATATATACAAAGTTCACTTTGCCTGAATTAACAATTGGTAAATAGCAATTATGATGTATGACACTCTCTCTGCTAGTTTTATCCCGCTGACAATACCAACCCAACTAAGCCATTAAATGAACACTATACAACCAGAGCTACAAGTACTCTAAAAACCAAGTCCTTAATATGAGAAGAGAAAATGTTTATCCTCTGCTCGGGAGGAAATATGGGTCACACCTCATGGGATCCTCAGTAGCTGGATAGAGTGTGATCATGGTGGAAACTAAAGATTCTGTTCTATAACAGACATAGATATCAGACACTTTTGTCTTACCGACTCTGGCTGGTGTGTTTGACAAATGTCACCTTCCTACTATAGGTAACTTAAAACGTTTTTGCTTGTTCATCTCAAATTTCACAAAATTATATGTACATGTGCGTTGTAGTTGTTTTCTTATTTACGGACTCAAATTTTAGGGAAATATCATTTGCTGAATGTACAGTAATTACTCATATCAATTAGCTTAATTGAGATCATATCAGACAACAGACATTTTAAACTACATGGAATTTGAGAAATGCACTTAAAAACCTATTCTATTTACCAGCGTAAACAGAACAAATGATTTTAATGCTATTGTAATTAAAATTCCATAGTATAAAAAAAATTTCACTATTTTTTTTTACCTTGAGTGATTGATTGATCAAACTCTACATTATTCATTTATTTCCTATTGTTGTAAAAACAGTTAGCACATGTAGTCTGCTGATGCATATAGTACGTATAATTTGTCTTTTTACCAAGTGCTAACTGATGGCAGCTAAAAGTTTGTAACAAAAAATCTTCGGTTTGAATTAAACATTACTACGAAGCTATAATTATTTAGCATGCTCTCCAGATATTTTTATACAGCTTTGTCTAATGCAGAACTCAAACAAGAGACTGGTTTTACTGTGCGGTAAAAAGTGAGCGAATACAATGCATCAATATACAGTAGTGTAGTTGTTCCGTACCATATAAATACCACTTAATCTGACATTACATAAATTTCCATATCCTCTGAAATTAGATTGCGTGGGTTTTGATAATGTTGGCTTATCGCTTACAAATCTAACAGCTCCGGACTTAACAAGAGATGATAGTTTTAACTCAGGGGAATCTGATAGCGACGAAATGGCTCTGATCAGAGAGTCAGATCAATGTCACAGAGCACAATGTAATCTCCCTATCAGAGGCGCTTGCCTTCACACTGCCAGGCGCCACTCGCCTAAACAAACTGCAATAATCAATAAGCAATGTCCAGTTTATAAATGACATCTAACAAGCGGAAATCTCCAAAGGCAAGATTTGGCCACACAGTGGGGTGTAATGATATTTAACATGTCAGCAATGGTCAATTCAGAATAATCCAATTTACAAGCGTATGATTGATAATTGATCAGAATCGTTGAAAATGTAGTGCATTACTTCATCAACCAATCAAATTCAAAAGAAATACAACAATTTCATTTATGCTTTGAATCTTCATATGAAAATGTAATTTTGCCCCTTGAAGCTAATTTGACTCGTACCTGTCTAATGGTCAAATTGACTGGAGTTTCAGGTCAAACTTATGGTTATATCACTCACATGAGTGAAGGAAACCACCTTCAAGCTCAAGGACACTGGCAACAAAGAAAGACAAGACAGGACAAATACAGGACAATCACAGGATATTATACAAGGAAACCACAAAAAGATTGGCTTCATGTTGCCACTTAGCTCCGAGAGCACCAGGGACACATTAATCTCCTGTTAGCTTAACGGTAGGCTAATCTTCAAGATTCTCAAAAGTCAACAAAACCTTTAAATATGAAATACAATACAATCTGCTTTCATAATGTTAAAAAATAGTGAGAATGTTTGATTGGTTGATGTTTAATGCCGTGCTGAAGGGTATTTCACTTATATGACGGCAGTGTATTCCAACAATAATCACCACTAGCACAACCAAGATGTTAAGCGTTTCCATAATGTTGGAAAATTAATTTTCCTCCACTGCTAAGTTAAGACAGTATTGATACTCTTCAAACAAGCTGCCCTTAGCCAGACAACTTCCCGAGGCAAGTCTGAGGTCTCCACGAAGTTCTGTCATACGCCTTGCCACGCTTACCCCCTTTCGGTGGTCAGACTAAGATCAAGGCGAATTGAAAAAAACGAAGAGACCAATCAAATACATCTGTCACTTTTCAAACAGTGCATTGTCTCTGCCAAAATATCATGTTAAATAGAGAAAAATATTTTTCTTTTCGAGCACGGACTCTAATTATGCGTATTCCTGGTTATCTGTTACAGCGCTATGTTAC
>JAVFBX010219744.1:0-11438 GCA_034783855.1 Mopalia kennerleyi | reverse complement strand
GCCCCTAATTTAAATTTTCTGGAAGAATATTTAAATTTTATACTTTTAGTTAGCTAAAAAATACCACTTAGCCTACACTGTTGGAGGTGGGATTAACGAAAAGCTTCTAACTTCGGCTTCTTCAGAAAAATAAGTATTACTCATTTGATTCTGCAATTACAAAAAGTCCTTATTTTGGGCGCTAGTGCCTCTTTAAACAGCATTGGATTAGATCACGTGAGTACTATCTAAACTTTCCACTCTTTTTAATATGTAAAACAATACTCCGTAACATGAGTCACACCATGTGGCTTCGGTAATTGCAGGGTTTTTTTTATATGAGATTATCCACCGTATTTAAAATGGACAATTCGTCGTCATATACGTGAAATTCCCTTGAATCATACAAACCATTGTTTACACACAAAATGGATGTGTTCACCTGATAAGAAATGAGGATGAGGACATTAAAACTGTATTATGCCGGTAAATCTACTTAATTGAAGTTTTGAACTCCGCATCGAAAACTAATGCGCGCGAAGCGAGCGATTAGAACGACGACGAGTACAATAAGCCCCTGCGCGAGGGTACTTCTTATCCATCGAACCAAGTCCGTGCCTTCAATATCTAGGTCACGCGCAGTGGGTTATATAGGATATATTGTTGGCATTAGCGAGATAATGGGCAGAGTGGAAAGAAAGTGGCATTGGTCATGTGTAACCATTTAAATTATGATTGCGAAATGACGCGAATTCGCGAAATTGATTAATTTGGTTGAATATTAAGGGGAAAGACCACTGAACTAAACTTATTATTTTATTGTATATTTACCAAGACAGCCATCTGTGCTGCACTTGTAATATAGTTAGCATAGCCGTTTATTAGTTTATTTAAAACGCGGGACGGATGTCATTGTTCGAAAACACGGTAGTTAATCATCTAGTCGCGGCTGTCTCTCTGCTTCGTTTGTGGACAATGTGGCAAAGCCTTTATAAAGCCATATTTGCTAATCAAGAGTTTCTTTCCGAGCTACTCTACATAACAACCCTTGGTGGATCGAGCCGTTAGAACCAGAATCTGCAACTACACCCCCTGGCGAATAAAGCAATCAAGACGAGTTTGAGGTCACTCGTCTTGTTACCAAACAATTACTTCTTACCTGCAACAATCGTAATTGACAATCAATGACCGTATGTATTGGCCATTGTTGACAATCGCCGCAAGCTTTCAATAGCGGAGGCTTATCGGGACACGCCATCTACCTACAGGTTCCCGGACTTCCAACGATCAGTGGCGCGTCTGCAGATTCTGGTTTTAGCAGTTCTGTCAACCCAGACTTGTAAGATAGAGTAGCTTGGAAATAAACTTTTGATAAACAATGATGTTGTAAAACTACCCATTGCGACTTCGTTCCACTTTGTCGGAGTACATGCAGTCATTCAATTTACTAACCAGCATCTTTTACATCAATAGTGACATTCAGGAGACGATTAGTGAACGCCTTCTTCAATCCATTGCCTTTAGCCACCACTTTACTGGCATCTCCTGTGAAATGAACTGCTTTTTTTCCTGTTCCAGGTTTCTTCTCCACCGTCTCCACCACCATACTGCACTGCTCTGTGATCGGGGAGGGCTTTCGGCCAGCACCTAAATATATAGAGAGAGATTAATTTTATCTGGCTCTTCTCACGCACTTCATACAAACTCCACTACATCTAAATATCTTTGTTTTACCTTCTAACAGCGTCCAGCAGCTTTTCGACACAACTATAGCTGACAAAATTGTCATTTTAACCACGATGTCAGTGTCTCTGTGTATTGTATATACACTGGTCAAATATCATTCCATTATAGAGCACCTGACCAAGAGGAATATCACTGAATTTGTCAAAACAACGCGAATCCAGTTTTCTGTCTACAGGAAATATTTATTTTAATATGCTTATTGGGTTGAGTTCCTTGTCTTGGGTTCCAAAGCATTGGAAATTGACGACTTAATATTTGTTAGTACAAATTTGCTTTAAGCAATACTTAACCTTAATTTCTTCTTAAACTGACGCCTGATACACAACATACACTGGGTTTAATAAACGTGGAATATAAACACCAATAACAAGGGGACACACAAGGTAGGATGAACGTCAAGAATCTCATAAAGGTACAGCAATGATTTACAACTATACCTTTATGAGGAGTGAAAGAGGAATCAGATATTAGCTTAAAAGGGTTAGACTGTAGACTGGTATTAGAGAGGCAAAGACAAACATAGTCATTAGTTTGGAATTGGAGGAAAGTGGTATTTCTCTATCATATCCGAAACTGTAGTTATTTTGTTTGCAATGACTGCATGTATCTACTCTCACCGATCATCGGCTATTTATATATAGGCCTACAAATCAGTTCATTTTGACCCGCTGACAATAAGCAAGGGTTGTGCCGAGGATGGCCACAACGGGGTCACTGCGAATGAAAGCAATAAGGTCCTGTCATTTGGGGCGTTTAAGACTGCTGTTAAAGTCTGTTTGAAGATTAAGACTAAAAACCGTTAATAGAATATATTAATTGGCTGTTTAAGAGTAAACCATTTTCTTGCAGAAGAACACTTTCGTTAATTAGAGACTATACAGAAATGGTTACATAGATCCGCTGATCAGTGAGAGTGGTATCTTGAGTGCCATATGTGACCAGCTGAATCATACTGTCCTTAGGTAAGATTTAGAAACTGTGTGTATACAATCAACAGGGAAGGAAACAGTGGGTAGACTTTTGGGGGGTAGACAGCTTGTATGGGGTAAAAGATGTTTACATAAGAGTAAAGTTTAAACCCGAACATTTAAACGGGTTTCATTTCTTCTCTTGAATATAATCCATTTTGCTAAATTATTATTGTAAAGTCTGATCACAAACTCATTGGCGAGGTGGTCAACTTATTCGCAAAAGAGTGAGCAACTGTAGACTCAGTCTATAAGTAATGCAAAAAAGTGACAAGCCGAATTCTAATTGTCTTAGTGCGTTCTCATAGAATAGACGGTTCTTAACATTAGTTGAATCTGTTAAGTGAAAACACTTCAAACAGAAAATCTTACTCTGAACTTCGAAATCATGCCACAAAACAAAATAAGGTAACTCCTCACTTTTACCCTAGTCAGGAGAATGACAATGCTAGCGAGTGTTGAGCACGAATATTGGTTACAGATTGACAAATATTGTTAAGATTTGTAAATTGATCATAAGTAGTAGCTAGCGATAGGCATGGTATGATAAATGATATTGAAGTCATCGGAAATCGCATGTCCAAAATATTGCTCAGCAACCGGACAGTTGCAACAGGAAGAACTTGACAGGATTCAGCATCAGTGTTGAAGATACAGAGGATCAAGTTATACCTGTAGCAACTGCCTGGAACGGACTGCCAGCGATTCTGATGTTGCCGTATTTGATGGTGATTAAGTAGTTTCCAGGGGAGAAAGGCGTGTAGATGAACTCGTAGCCGTCATCCAACTCTTTGCAGCTAATTGCACATCTAGAGGGCCCCTCGATTCCCACACTGAGGGTTCCAGAACCAGCATTTGCTGTCCGTACAGTAAATCTGTTCTTTTGGCCTGAAAAAGTCATTAGTATATCAGTTAGCTAGTGAAGAACAGATATTGCACCAAAATATATTTTTTTTAAAAGGAAACAATAATTTAAAATATAAAAACTTGGCAAACATTTCTGGTTTCTTCCTAAACAAAGCTTGTTCAATTAATATGTTTACAGATTATTTCTGCATACGAAGACCATTCTATGTACATTATTCTCAGTTTCCACTACATCAAAGATGTACAGAAATCATTGGGTTACGTGTGGAGGTAATGCTGTCTTCGTACCTGTTTTGGCTATTTCTAGTCCTTCACCGAAAGCGTGTAACATTGCCGGATCTGCGGCCAGTGAGCCGACCATCAAAGCATATGGGCTTTCTGGGATGTGGGTGTCATTGAGCAAAATATGGACATAATGGACTCCTTTCTCTTTAGGGACAAACCTGACACCAAAGATGTCATCATCCATCTCTTGGATGAAGCAATCCTCATGAGCACCACTTGGACAGAAAACAGTGGCGTGGAGCTCGCCTTTAGCACCATTCAAATTCACGCTAAAAGTACTTGGCTTGTTTGGCTAAGGGTGGAAAACAAAATATACATGTCACATTATAACATCAATATGTAGATGCTTATAAACAGCATTAAACCTTTTTTGAAGGTGATTTGTTATTTCAGACCAACATAACGACACAAGAGCAGGAAATCTTAACAAAGAGGTGTCATAATCTTCATAATATATTTGCATAAATGCCAATTACAGCCTACATTTAAATATCACTTCATGCCTCTTTTCCAGTAACAATCAAAACAAATTTTCTTAACAGTATCAGATTGTTATTGATTGTCACTGGGTAGTTTTTGGATTGTCATTACACAAATCAATCGGATGATGACATGTCACATATAGGTATACGTAAAGGATTGGGGTTACGTAATGTCACATCGGAAATAGAGTTCATTCACATTTTTGAAATCCGTGCATGATAGGTGACTGGTTATAGATTAGCCGAGGCACGGTTATGGTGAGTGTTGAAGAGTATAGTGAAACTGGGAATGTCCATTACATAGCTTAACCAAACTTTTCAAAGCTTATGTTAAGATTTTCCTCCGACGAAAACCAGCAATATATCTATACTAAACGTTCGTAATAATTGTGATTTCTTTTAATGTATTTTTCGTCCTATACTTAATGCTGCATATATTATACAAGAAACTCTTTCCGATCGTTTTAGACTTTTGAACTCTCCGATCGTATTTACGACCTCTGAACGTTTTTGCAAGTGATACGTCACACGGCTGGTCACATTAAGTCAGAACTATTGGCAGTTCATTGTCGAAGCAGTTAGCTATGTAGGTGAAGTGGGCTTCCTGTTACCCCCAATTGGTATTGGCTTATTATTTGGAAAGAAAGACAAAAATCTCGTGTATTCAGGAACTTCAATTTGTAAAATTTGACCGACAGGTGAGTCCGTTTTGATAAATTATCATGCAAATCTCGTATTCATCCAGGATTTCGCATTATTTGAACGACATGCCGACATTTGCAGGAAAAACATTAAGTATTGATTTGGTTGTTTTAGTGGATGTATATTTCACTGACCTCTAACCCTTTGTCTCTTAGAGAGTGTATAGAGACACCACGGACCGCACCGCTATCAGGTGATACATTCACAATAAACGGAGAGTTGGGGATATGTTGATCATTGTACTTAATATGGACGCCGTACTTCCCTGAAATAAAGAAATTGCTTAGAACATGGCTTGGGGAATTAAAATGCTCAAGACGTATAATTTCGATTCAACGTTTAAGATACAATTTGTTTGAGCAACCAAGTTCTAAATCAACAAATAATTTTACATGGATAACAGCTTCTTCATCTATTTGACACTTGGTGACCAACTTCTAAATATCACCTAAAAAACTAAATCCAAATTCTATATTTTTGCAACTGTTCAGCTGTTTATATGAAGATTATACCAGTAAATCATAAACAGTAAACTATGGGTCATTCGGACCAAGTCTTTCATGCATTAAAGCGACCGACAATAGAGTATCATCCATGGTGATTCTTGTTTCTTCGGGTCTATTAATTCTCCTTACCTGCTTTGGACACTACAAAGCCCACGCCTGTCATTCCATTAGATCTTGTCTCAAAGGACACTTCTCCCTTTGATGGACCCTCAATGGCAACTGACAGCTCCCCAGGGCCAGCCTCTCGTGAGTACACATTGAAGTCATCTGGGGGAACATATTTGAAACGCTATAATGGTCTTACATGGGACATTCAAAATGAGTTAACTAATATTAACTTAAACAAGAACCTAACCATACCCTAAACCTGGCACTAAAATTGACAGAACTACCCACTCGAGAGACCAAAAGTGATTCCCAACGAGCTTACCTCCTTTCGCATCTGCTTCCATTTAGTACAGTTAGAATTCTTCTTTAGGAGCCATTGCTTACATTTTGGACAAGAGATGGCGAGTGGTTCATTGTTCTGTTTTATGTAAAGGACTATTGTGTAAGACTATTTATTTTATCACCAATCTTGATAGACTGTTTGCTATGAGTAAACTATATGCAGCATTTGATGTTTATACTAGTGTAATATTCTATCGTTCGTTGTGATATAACTGTCTTTCTAAACATGTCCAATCCTCGGGATTTTCCTTGTTTATTATTTTTTTGCCACTTATATGTTGAGATAGAATTGGTTTTATTACAAATTTGTATCTAAATTTCAAATAATCTAATTGAATGTGCATGTTTACATGCAAGCATTGATTCTTGTCATCAAGAGTATCGCTTATTCGATGTAGTTCACGCACTTCCCTCAACAGTGGCTTGGGTCATATTATTATAACTTTCCAAATTTTTGGTCCATGGTATTCTTGTACCATACTGTCTACCATATTCAAAGAACTAAAGAAGATCGGGTATACCCATGTATGAAGGATATTACTTACTCTTGGCACCCACTTCACCCCTCTCCAGGCCAGGACCTCCCACCTGTACCTTATGGTGTCCACTGGCTACCATAGGACCCACAGTGAACTGATACGGACTGCCTGTACGAAGAATGAAAAGATAACACATACTTCAGGAAATGTTATTAATAGGTTATTAATTAAGGTAATACTACTTTTGTTAATATTTAACAACACCCGATTACGTTTATTTATTGATAGGTCATTTCGCTATGCGTTACTATGGTATGAACCTGCGTACAAGGTTACGCCCACCTGGTATAAATATTCCTGGAAACCAAATTTGGATATTTGAAGTAATTAAATATATTAATGCAGTAGCATTACATTGGAAAATCAAAAAGAGTGATTTCAGGAAGAATATACACGGATACTCCTATAGCACAAATTACCTGATATATGCATGCTCTTGTGTTTGATACTGACGGTGTGAGTTCCCTTGACTTTAGGCTGGAAGCGGATAATATAGTGGAAATCATCTTCGTCAACGACATCTATTAGTTCAGTGGAGCCAGACGGGTCTGTCAATGATGCCTCCATGTCAAAAGGGTTAGTACCTGACAAGAAAAGTACAATGATGCGCATATCGTAGATTGGCATAGAAAAATTGAAATAGTTCATGGACATACATGTCTGAAGGTTCTCCTAACACTGGGCTTAAATTTTAAATATACCTGTAATGGATCGATTAACTAATACATAGATAGCACTTCATTTAAAATGAATCTTATGTATTTTTTCCACTTTTCAAAACTAAACTTGACACACCCGTACTTCCCCAGTTTTGCTAAAACTCAATATATTTGTAGCTAAGATAAATTTCTGAATACCTTATATACTACTTGTACAATGTACATGATATAACATCATGAAATGCTGCATTATTTTGAAATTTTGAAAAAATATGTGCGCATATTTTTTATGACCAACGGATATGTTAATTTACCTGAAAGTTTGAAGACAAGTTCGCAGGTAGTGTTAGGAGAAACCACTTCTGCGGCCAGCACCGATATGGTTCCACACTCTCTGACACGACCTGACGGCTGACCGCCAATATCCACCAGGTAGGGGCTCCCTAGAAGTAAGACATGTTACAGAGTGAACGGCGGACATTACCAACATGGAACAAACACATAAGTAGTATAGAAACAGCACCTCTATCTTTTTTAACACGATATCTACCCATGTTATAAGCATACGAATTACCACTCCGATGTTTGCACTCAGATCACCCAGTACAACACGTTGCACTCCATGACCCCACAGCACCTCACTCAGATCTCGTCAACTCTCGCGATAGTCTGCCGCGCGCAAAGCTTCACGGGAAGAAACCTACACCACCCCATGACAGCACTTAGTAACAACCCTTCCTTATTAAGTAATAGCAAATGCTAACTCGAGATTCACCATCATTGGCGCGCAAAGCATCACGGGAAGTCGCATTTGGTTAAAACCGGAAGCGGGCTAACCTCCATGACTTGCGTTCCCAGTCTGCGTTAAAAAGCTAGATGGTACTTTATGGTTACAAAATGGGGAAGTCGGTCATGCACACCTTCATCCAACCTCCTACAACAACACCGACAGCCCCCCTTCCTCCTCACTTTCTTCTCATGTAGTGCAATGCCAGTTCAGACATCCTGTGACAGTGTGTCAGCCATGTTGGATATGTGTAGCTAAGGGAGATAACTTCTCATGTCGTTGTTGTGACGTTCACTTAAGACGCCAGGAGATACTTTTAGTGAACTATTGACGTAGTGGCGCATTTTTTAAACGTCAAAGTCATTGCATAAAAGGAGTTAACATACAGAACCACCGCCATAACGTACAACCTGTGAAGTCACGGAGAAGGCGCTGCTTTAACCGCCACAATTCCTAAACAAGCAGACAACAAACCTTCCATGCATTCAGGTGACCCCTCATGACGCCATCACGTACAACCCACATCCCCTAGTACTTGATAACGTACAACCCTCCAAAAAAAACTACGTTAGCGTGGGTATGTATGTATGTATGTATGTATGTATGTATGTATGTATGTATGTATGTATGTATGTATGTATGTATGTATGGGTGTATGTATGGGTGTATGTATGTATGTATGTATGTATGTATGTTTTTTGACCCAATCTTAGGCAAAAACTGTGTCAACAATGACTAGTGAAGTTAAGTTCTTCGAAGTCGTACTAAGCCAAGTGTGCCAAGTTCGAATCGCGGTAGACCCGTGAGCATATTGTTTACACAATAGTACTGTTTGTCAGACCTCTATTGACCTACTGAAAAATATTACAGTGTTATATATTAGAAATATCATAAGTGCTTACCCCCTCCGTTGCGCATTGCCAGATAAGGAAAGCGCCATATACTTCCCATGCCAACCGAGAATCCGATGAGAGACAAAACAAATTCGACAGGTCGCTTCCAATGTCCCCTTTCATTTTCGACGTCTTTTCCTTTGCGTTCCATTTTGTTTTGTTTTAGATGGATCACTGAAATGTGTTCAGTTTAACAACTCTTCTGCTCACTCACGACCGAACTGCACACAGATGACCCTTTCATATGTTAAAAGTACGTGAAGAATAGATCATTCAATAGTAACGGTTGACTAACTTAGTGGAAAATTCCACTGGGTTTCGCCCGCTGTTACACAGCAGAACCAGTTAAATAACAACAGCCCGTAGTAAGTCATTCACTGTAGACACCCTATGTGATCTCTTTTGTCAGTTATCTTGTTTTCTTGAACCTGTACCTGTGCAACGGTCCAAAGCCATGATCTGCAGTGCCATCGGAAAGCATTGGCCACATTCTCTGTGTTTAAATGCGGCTTAACTCCATGATCCTATTTATAACTTAGAGAAAAGATAACATGAGCATGTTAATGTTGATTGAACACACACATTTGTGGACAAGAGCGCTCATTCCTAAACGTCTATAAACATTAACCTGCACACGATGACGCCCAAATGCAAACTAAAGCAAACAAAAGAATATAATTATTGACCTTAAGCAAGGCGCACGCAGTTTGTCCAGTGGAAAATTGGGTGTGAACTTAAATTCTGTTACACGAATAAAGATGACAGAAGTTAGAAGTAGTAAATTAAGAAAAAAAACCCTTTAATTCGACTAATTTATTCGTTTCCATGCATATTGATTACTGACCTACTTTAACATTATCTAGGTTTCAACCGTTTAACTTATATCTGACCTAGCCATGTTCAACGCGGCCGTCATCCTTGAGTATCAGTATCTTGCCAGAGGCATTAGAAACATTAACTTGTATGCTGAGCGTATGTTTCTAATTATCTACCTCCAGAACTGATATCAAACCGGTTTTTGTTGTTTTGAAATAATAATTAATATCAACTAGTTTGTTAAAACAATGTCAATGAGTGTATGGAGGGGATCATTTTGTAGTAATGTTAATTTACATTTACTAAATAGCTAATTTTTATGTTGGCCACCAAGGTCACTATTTCATTTATTTTAGGGGGTGAGAGTTTCGTATTGCCCTGGTGCTCTCAGAGATAAAGGGCAACATGAAACCGATCTGTGATATCGCTGTAATGAGTCCTCGCTGTTTTTGTCCTGTCTTATCTTTGTTTGTTTCCAGTGTTGTCGAGGGCGGTATCCTGCACCATTGGGCTGACACGCCGTCAGAAGTGAAATGACATTGACTACGGCGTTAAACCCCGATTAAATAAACAAACAAACATTTATTATATATTATGGCTGTGAGCCTGTGACAATATAATAAAATCTATTCACGTAGCCTACAGTATTCGCCTTTTCTTGACTGTATGTGTAGCCTATCTACACTGTCCCTTATACTATTACCGTATATTATTTTATGATGCCGCCATCACTCGAAACCCAGTTATCGGTTTCAGCTAGATAAAAATGTAGCCGTATATTTCAACAATTTGCGTATGTACCAGGGTCACAAGTTAGAGCTCGGCACAGCAAATAATTTGCACAAAATATATCCGGTAGCTCTGTCTGAGCCTTTATGCTCAAACCATCAAAAATCTGGTGCAAATATTTAGCCGAGATTGCAGTAAGGATTGATATGCTTTCGCCTGGTCCCACCAGGACGTGACCTAGATCACAGAACGACTCGACACACCAATCTCACCCAGATTTCCCGGCCATTGCCCCCGCTATAATATCTGCAAATGTTTACCAAGTAGTCCCGAGAAACGACCACGTAATGATTCAAGCCACAGTTTCAACCGATGCGTTGTTTCAAATCGTCTACTGACGAAGCATTATACAATATATTTACGTCGAATATTGTCTACAAATCCAACAAACAAAAGTTGTAAATAGAAACGTGAACAAAGTCGATAAAAACGGAGAAAAAAAATAAAAAATAAATGAAAAACAAGGAAATAGATCAAACATTACATATGTCACAATTTCACATGCTCTACAAGACAAAAACGTAGCGACGGTGACACGTACACATATAAACAATGCCCATGAGAAGCACGTACAAATACATAACTGTAAGACGTGGTGGTTGGGGGTGTTTAAAAATTACGCCCAAACTGTCTCACTTTAAGGGGTGGGCAAGAGTGCAGGACAGAATAACTCTATTGAAGGGTTGAGACAAACAACTGATTTTGATATGAAATGAAGTATAGTTTTAATGAACGGTAAGTTGTAGACATTAATCACATTTCACGTTTCATCAGCAAACCACAGCCAGAGAAATACACCTGTATGAAATCAAAGGCCATCTTAATACTTTGGCTGCAATAATGTGGACTGTTGTTTTCAATGAATGGAACTGATCACTGACTAACCAACCAACGGACTGACTGTTAATAAAGTACTGATACACAAATAGTGGCCATTGCCATTGTATGATCTATTTATCAGGGACAACAT
>JAVFBX010219733.1:0-11438 GCA_034783855.1 Mopalia kennerleyi | reverse complement strand
ACCATGAATTACCAGAGAGAAAGGCTGATGGACTCCCTTATTAGTAGAAGGGAAGACTGTGTGGAATCATGAATTACCAGAGAGAAACGCTGATGGACTCCCTTATTAGTAGAAGGGAAGACTTTGTGGAACCATGAATTACTAGAGGGAAAGGCTGGGGGATTATTTTATTAGTAGAAGGGAAGATTTTGTGGAACCATGAATTACCAGAGGGAAAGGCTAGTGGACTCCCTTATTAGTAGAAGGAAGACTATGTGGAACCATGAATTACTAGGGGGAAAGGCTGGTGGATTATTTTATTAGTAGGAGGGAAGGCTGTGTGGACTCATGAATTACTAGAAGGAAAGGCTAGTGGACTCCCTTATTAGTAGAAGGAAGACTTTGTGGAACCATGAATTACTAGAGGGAAAGGCTGGTGGATTATTTTATTAGTAGGAGGGAAGACTTTGTGAAACCATGAATTACTAGAGAGGAGGGCCAGTATTAGAAAGAGGTGCCAACAAGTGGAGCATGCATACTTGAGTGGAGGACTTGTTTATTGCCAGTGATGTTGAGTGTTGTCCGTGACACATTGAGCTGGTTCCCCATCATATGAGTGAAATAACCTCAAGAATGGTGTTAAACTCCATAAGCATTCAATCTTTTTGACCAGTCAGGTAATTGGCATCACTAGAGTGTTTCAGCGCGGTTATATCAACGATTTCTTCTCACTTCTTGCATCCCACAACCAGTGTCTTTCATCCTAGACACTGCTTTGTCTAGGTGTAATCTGATCATCGTCCATTATTATATTTAAAATAAAAATGACTTGTTTTTTCAGACCGCTGGAGAATCAATTTATGTGAATGATCGCCCCCTACAAGTGGGTACACTCCATGGGGCCTTCGTTACCACCATAGTGGGCAATGCTCGGATTCAGAAAATAGATGCATCGGCTGCATTGGTATGTGTCAATCATTTTCATTTAGCTTCAATGTTGTCACTCTTTTCTGTTCATACAACACACTGGTATCATTTTCAATTTGTATGTGAATTACATGTAGATATAAAACTAAAATTCAATACAAAGCTTTTTCTTGACTGGGCTGTTTGTTTTGTTGGTTTTGTAGGACATGGCCGGAGTTGTGAAGTTTATTTCAGCTGCAGATATTCCAGGAACTAACAACTGTTACCCAGATCACATGGTACCAGAAGAGGTAAATCATTTCACATTACATGTTCAATAAAGGAAGCTGAGAACCCCACACAACAGAGCATGTTCATCAGTGGCTTTGGTGTGCTCTAAACTTGAAAAGAAAGAAAATTGAAGAAAAAAAATCAGAACTGAAGTTTGTGATAAAAACCTTTATGTTGATTACATTGTTACCATTTTGACGCTTTCTTCATCCATTTCCATGTATCTTTCTGTATTCCAACCAAACTACGTTGTCTGTTTTCAGCTTTTTTGCAGCAATCAGGTCCTGTATGCAGGTCAAACAGTGGGATTAGTTATCGCAGGTAAGTGATGTGGAGGTCATCCAGCTTATAAAACAATATTTATTTTACCTTGGATCAAGTATGTAGAGGGATTAGAAACTCTGCTAGCCTTCGAATCAGTGAACTGTGAATGTGGTACCGGGCTAGCTCGTTCCAAACGACACATTGGAGGAGTTGACCAGACATAGGTCAGTTCAGTAGGCCCTTATGGATGCTCCTTCAGCTGAACATACCTTACAATGCAGAGAAACATGAATTATCAGAGTTGCCAAAAGAAGTAAATACTATACTGTTTGTGCACAAACTGCAGCTGTGAAATAAAGGTTAAGGACATAAATAGTAAGTTCCACATTAAAGTAATGAAAAGCGCCACAAAAGTTTTAATCCTTTAGCGTGTGAAACTGTCCCAAATTTATTTTAGTTTCATTTCGTCAATCAACAGGTTTTCATAAAATTGCTTACTTTAAATACTATTGTATAAGGAAAACACACCATTTGACATTGTTTCATAATAACGGCTAGTTAAAACAATATCCATGATGTAAAGTCTTATCCCTCTATACTTATCCTAGAATTGATTTTCTTCAATATTTTGTGTAAAATCTGTGCAAATGTGATAAAATACTAATTGTATCATAGTATACTATGTTGAAACTTAGCTGTGACGTAACAATAGATATGATGTACAAAATGTGATGTCAGTAGAATTAGGCCTACAGTGCAGTAGACCTACCCCACTCCTCAGTACATTGGTTTTTAGTGTACATGTAAGAAATTGTGAATACTTCAGGAAGAAGCATAGATGCTTTTCAATTACAGGTAGTATAATATATATTTTTATGTTCAGATATCTTTGTGTTGGTAATTTTTCAGTTTTATATGGGTAACATGTTTCTTGATTCTAAAATGTACTTGAGGAGGATATGTACGATTTGAATTAGACCAAGTTTAACCTTCCACCATTAGTTTATTATATACTTTATAAAAACATATAAAGTTGTTTCATGATAGGATGTGTTTTTACCAAGTGTGATCCATACATGTGTTAATGATTTATTACAGAAAGCCAGCAGATAGCGGACATTGCGGCCAAACAAGTGAAGGTCTACTACACGGACATACAGCCCCCTTTGGTGGACATCAAAGAGGCTATTCGTCAAAACTCCTTCTTCACCAACCCTGGGATGCCACATGACCTTGTCGTTGGAAATGCGGAGAGTAAGGTTTCGTGATTGTACATTGTGTAAATCATACAACACAAGAGATTGTCCGTCCCAAATGATCAGGGGCCGGTTGCCCTAAGCATTATTAAATTTAATCGGCGATGTCCTGCCATGTTGAAGGTCTATCTTTAACTCAGTAGTGATTTAATCTGGTGTTAGGGTCTAATCGTCTTTTGAACAACTTGCGCCAGAAAAACATATAGAAATTGACTGGAAGAGTCTGGAATTGTAAAGTTAGTCCAATATGCAGAAGATGCTCAGAATATTAGAGCTATATATTACTGAAGCAAACGGAAGCAAGACAAATTGTTTGTGTATTTTTTATTTTTGCGGACTCAAAAGGTGCGTTTTTTTTCTCATGATTTAATGATGTTTCAAATGTTGTTGCTGTTGTTGTAGCGGCCATCGCTGCCTCTGCTCATCAGATCACAGGGGATATAGAGTTTGGTGGACAGGCTCACTTCCCCATGGAAACAATGGTAAAGAAATGCTGTATCCTCTCATAAACCTTATTAATAAGACTAGATTTGTTGGAGCAGCCACATCAAACTAACACAAAATTTAGGTTGATATAATAAGTTATGAGATAACATGCAATCATCATGTTAAAAAACACAACGTTGTGTTCGCATTAGATTTTGTTCTACTCCCTGGTCTGTGTAGGACATTTTCTGCCTAAATGGGTCTCGTTTCCCCTCGGGAATAACACACACTTAATACATTATTCCTTTAGATAAGAGGCGCTGTAAGCTCACACGTATAAACTCCTGGGACCTGCCTTTCATCAATTTGCTTGGTTTTATGCAATATTTTTAATTATTTCACACATTCAAAAATATGCCATCACATTGAGTGATCAAGAAAATGACCTCCAATGTATCTGGCAACAAACAATAACGAGACAAGAGAATCACAAAAATCAATTTAAAGACGTCACAAGCAGATCAGCTGCAAGCTCCCCCCCTTAGCTCCCCATTGCAGTTGGAAGCTACATGCCATTGAGGATGACAAATTAACATGTACTGCTGTTCTTTCTAAGCGGTTTGTATGTTAATATGTGTTCTGTTTAGTATAGCCTACCGTTTATATTTTGCATCCAATGCTGTAGGTGTGTAAAGCCGAGCCGACAGAAGCAGGTATATCGGTGTTCCCTGTGACACAGTGGGTAGACCTGACCCAGAAAGCTGTTGCCATGGTGCTCGGCAAAAAACAAAATGAGTGAGTAATTCGTCCTATTCATGGGCAGGTGTGATAAAAAAATGGGTGCATGTTGAATTAATTTTATTCAATAAATGATCCTTCATTTTGTTATTTGTCAAAATTGGTTTAGATATTTTTGTCTCCAGTTTGCTTTGAAGGCTCGCAGCCATGGTTTAAGATTTCGTGTGTCTACCTACTAATCCTACTTTGATGAACCGCTCACAAGTTTGAGTCTGTCATTGGACTTTCCGGTATGTGCAATTGGGGCTTTTTATAAGGTGTCCTCCCCGTTTTCCACTGTATCAAAGCAAAGAACATTGTGAAGTGGACAATCCTTTGAAACACCCTTGAATACTATGTTAAACCCCAATAAGAAAAGAGGAGCTTTCTGTTGCCCTGGTGTTCTCAGGGGTAAAGGGAATGGGAAGCTGATCTGTTTGTACGTTTTATTTTTGTCTCTGTCGTCATATAAGTGAAATACCCTTGAGTAAGACGTTAAACACCAATCAAACAAACAAACCTATATTTGTATTGTGTTACCGGACTTGGTCATCATTTTAGTTAAAAAACTTTTTATCACAATTGTTACTTGAATTAATTTATGAAGCAGATCACAAAACACTTGTCAATAATATAAAATCTGAAAAGTTATATTATGAGACGTCCTTCATTGTTACTGGAGTTGATATACTGCAAGTACATATATATAAACAGTCGTTATTTTTGTCTATAGCTCTTTGAAATACCCATGTTCATTCAAGTGTTGTTTATATTTTTGTTCTCAGGAGAGACTTGTGTGTGCTTCAAGTATTACAGTGGCACTGGGGCAGAGTTATTAGCTGTTAGTCCAACTTTTGTTGTCAAGAATCCAAACTCACAAAATAAGGTAAGAAGTCTGAATCGTAACAGCCAGTCAATGACATTCAACAATCTGATCATGTCAGTTCCGTGACAAAACACCTAAGTATATTTGTACATATTTAAATATGTTTAGCCCATAAGAGTTTTGCTTTTGATATGTAATGAAGAATTTAAGGAAATTCTCCTATTTGTGGAAACCAGGATTGCTTGATTTAAAAAAAATATATTCTAACCCAATTCCACAAACAAGGAAAATCCTCTAATAATAATCTCTGATAAAACACCTTTAGTCTGTTCCCTGCATATATAAAATGTTTTGTTTCATCCACTGACTGTATCTTGCAGGTATCTGATCAAAATGGTGTAGAATCTGACTGTAGAACACCTGCTTGGTTACAAGTTACTATCACAGGTAAGAGAATTAGTAGATTAAATAATAGATAACTGCTGAACCCCAAGTTCCATTTAAATATCAAAACCCACACATTTGGATAGTTTTTTGACCTTCCAGTACATGTAATTGTGGAATCTTACAGTGTTGTTGCGTTAACTATAGTTTTCAACCAAGGGAAACTTTGACTCTAAACAAATATGGTGACAAAACATATTTTCTATTTTATAACAGTAAAAAATATGTCACACTTTAATACTTTGAAATCCAAACTGTGAACAATGAAGTAAACAAAAGGTCTACATGAGTATGTTCCTTTTCAGATTTACAAGCCACGGATTTGAAGAAGGGTGTATTTTTTAACCCTGACCCATACATCAAGCTGGTAGTGCAGCCAGGAAAGGGCTGTATCTGGCTGCCACACCACACACAGGAACTTAGAACAACTATATCAGAAAATACAACAAGTCCAGATTGGTCAGATCAGGTATTGGATACATTCTGTAAAAATAGTTTTTTGAATTGCCTTTATGATGTAGCCCAAAGGGTATGCCGCTCTAAATAAATGAATATCGATTGATATGGCTGGGATAGTTACTTATAGTATTGCTAAGTTACTGTACGTAAAAAGAGTAACATTTAGTCCCATTTTTGTCAGTCGCATAAAGTTTGTTATAAATGTGTCACTATACTTAACAGGTATACATTTGACAAGCTCTTGATCGATTTGGAAATTAGAACTGTTATATTTAGATTTAAATATATATTTTGAAAACATGAAGAGAGAAAAATTTGAACATTGGACTTTTGGGTTACTGGCCCAACACTGACTGTGCTACAGAGGTATATGACAAATATATAAATATTCATTGTTTATATAGCATGTACATGCCCAGATAAATCAACTATATGTGACGTTCAAGGTTTCAGACAGAATTCTCATTTCTTGTTTTAATTTCACACATGAAATAATTTAGTTTATAAAATGTATTTTTCTTTCAGGTTTTTGCACTAGATTGTGTTTATACAGATGTAATAGAATTAGAAATCAAAGACAAGTTTGCTAAAAGTCGACCGACAATCAGCCGCTTTCTTGGAAAAGCTGTGGTTCCTGTGAGAAAAATTATGGAGAAGCCCCCAAATGAGTAAGATACATGGGTTTTATTTCTTTATGTACAGTCTGGCCTGTGCTGTTCGGGAGAATGGTCAGAACGGGGTTTCCCCATGGTTATGCAAACTTAATTTAGGGAGGACCTACAGTTGTATTTATAGGTTGTTTCCCAAATTGTTTGCGGGCTTGGCTTAAATTTGCATTTTGCCACTCATTTTGACAAATTTTGTCATCCGATAATTAAGGAAGTTTGTGTTTTAAAGCAAGTTTGCTTTGTTTTTCACCAAAGCACATTTATGTATTTGAAAAATCAGTAAACCAGGGGAAAATGCAAATGTTAGGTTATCTCACAAAATTTTACAGGACCGATTTTGAGGTTACATGTATGTCGGAAAAAGATTACAGCACAGCCGCACAGTGTGTGCAGTCAATCTGCATGCTATATTAGGACCCTTGATATACCATAGCCCAGAATGTTTAATACCCAGGGTATACTAGACCTGTGAATACCAGAACCAGGAAGTAACCAAAGAATGCGAGATACTTAGGTATATCAGAGTATACATTGTATCAAGCCTTCTCATTTGAAGTGTGCTTTCGTACGCTATAACACTCACCTCAGATCAGATGACCTGGAATATCAATGCCTGAGTATACTAGAACCTTGAGTATACCAGAATATTGTGTATATAATGACTGTTTTCTGAAGTACCCTGAGAATACGAGATACTTAGGTATATCAGAGTATACATTGTATCAAGCCTTCTCATTTGAAGTGGCCCCATGGGGGGGGCGGGTTGGCCAGTCCTGCAGAATACTCTCCCCGCTTCCTCAGTCTATCGTAAGAGGCGAGAAAAGAGGACTTTTCTGTTACCCTGGTGTTCTCAGAGCTAAAGGGAACAGGAAGCTGATCTGTTTGTACGTTTTATTTTTGTCTCCTTCGTCATATAAGTGAAATACCCTTGAGTACGACTTTAAACACCAATCAAACAAACAAACAAACAAAAGGATATGAAAGCATAGGCAGGCTCTGATAGAGATTGTCTGACTAAATACACTGATTGTATGGCATACTATCACAGTAGAATGAGGCAAGGGTCCGGGGCTGCCTAGGCCCCGGAAGCTCTCGATTTCTTCTTAGTTGCAGGCGCGCTCTATGCCTTTTTTGGCGTATATCATGAGGAAACACTTTTGCTAAATTTGGAAAAAGGGGGCCCTGTAGTGGGCACGACAGTCCTGGTCCTTTAGACGAGGGCACGGGGGACGCCTTAGGCTCTGTGAACTTGTAAAGACGAGTCAACTGGTCTAATGTGAGAAATTACATTTAGATTCACGAGCATCATAATGAGGTCAGAGTGTGATAGCCTCAAGTGTCGTTTTACTTAGTTAAATAAAATATTTTGTATAAAGGATACGTTTTCGCTTATTGTCTGTTAAATTGTTTATTGCCGACGAGGCTCTAATAGCCTCTATATATTAGTGAGGGATCTAGCTTATTTTATTATATTTATTTTATTTATAACTTTTTTAGCTTATACAGATAATCATTTCAATAATAGAACGGACACGGCCATATAGACTTTTCTTAAGAATTACAGAAATTTGATAACGTGTAAATAACAGAATAATTCTTCGTAAAAATACACACACATTGATTAATTCTACAAAATTATGTTTATTTTTTTGCGAAATCTTCGGTTTTGGGGGAGGAGGGTGAGAGGGGCACAATCATATTGGTGCCACCTCACTTTTTGGTGGACGTCGCAAGCTATTTCCAAAACGGGGAAGTCCTTTTAAGGAAAAATATTTTCTGCGTTTGGATGTGTATATTTTGTCCAAAAAAAATAAATAGAATGTCAATCTAAGCACAATTACATCTGATAGTACGGATTATTAAAAACATTGCATTGCTCTGTTTTCTTATGACATCGTCATGTTGGTTGTGTGTATTCTCACTGCTGTAATTAATTCGCTGGACGCGATCGCATCGATTTGATGTACAACACTACATAAAATTGGTCTTCTTTTCGACCAAGCTGCCTACATATCAGCAAAGTTTTTAATCAAATACGAAACCAATTGCACAGACTGCTTCGGGGTGCCCTTTTGTCTACGTAATCTACACACTGAAGATTGCTGACATGCGAATGCCGTCATTTTGCGTTATAATGTTGGGTTTGCGGAGGTCACGTCAATCAAGTCTTGTAGTATATGTACAAATAGCATTTACAATGCAGTTTTACCATACAAAGACAAGAGAATGGTCTTTCTGACTAACATATTTTCGCCTTCCAAATGTTTTGGTTTTTTTTACGAAAATAGGGGGGCCCCTTGGATCCGTGCCTGTGGATAATGTCTTTATATAGGTTTCATAAATTTGATATCTCCAGGTCATGAATTAGAGATCATCTTTTAACATCAAGCTGTATTGTTTTTTATTTATATCTTTGTAGAGCTGTCCAGAATGATAAGGCTGATAAACACTGGCTCTGCCTTGGAAACATGTTCATAAAACTGCCAACTTATCACACAAAAAAACTCCTAAACAAAGGTAACTACTTTTGCATTTGACAAGAAAACAGTAGATGCTCACTTTAACACAAACGTGAAATGTAAAGTGTTTGCTCTGTTGGAAAATAAATTAATTTTCCTCCTATTCAAATGGGCTCTCTGTCTAAGGGCAGTTTGTCTGAAGAGTAGCAAGGCTGTCTTTTCTTAGCACCGTGAGGAAGCATGGCTGGAAAAAGTCAGGAACACGATAACCTTGTTCCCGGGAAGATTCCGAAAACAGACGAGAAGGTAGCAAAGCAAACAAAAAAATATCTGTAAAAGGGGCAAATATATTGCTTTATGAGACCACGCCTTGGCTAGTGCATGTTCTGCCCAATGTCTACATTATATTGACAGTGAAGTATTGTCCAAGTGGCTAAACTATATTAGGTTTTAATTGACAGGCCACTCCCACCTATGTTGACTTATCAACTGAAGGAGTTCTTTTTTTTACAAAACCGAAGTGTGAGCTTATAAAGACAATTACTCTTGATTGGTGGGGTGTATCGGCTTGTTAATGACAGCTGTCATCCCAGGTCGATTTTGGCGGGAAAAATGCAAATACTATTGGAATCAGCAACAGTGCAGACCTCAAAGCAGAACAGCTTTACTTCCATTGGCTAAAACTTGTTTACTTACAAATATCCTCACTGTTTTTAAAGTATGCCTTTGTTTGACTGTAAATTTTGGTCAAACCAGACGTCCAGAAACTAGCGGGAAGCGTAATTGATAAACTTAGGTCAAACATCTGGCAGCGGTGACGTACAGTGTTGTCCATTCGGAGATGAACAACACTTCATGTTTTTGCATGGATTTTATTGTCAAGAACTCGTCTTGTGGTTTGCTGGTCACCCACCTGTTTTTCCCAGATAGAATTGAAGGCCTGTAGTTATAGTGAAATGTACATCCTTTGTTGTGCTGAACTGTTTTAAATTATCAACAGGGAGATCAAATTGATAGATAAAAGAACACAGCATGTTGCTTTTAGGATTCCCTTATAGAGTCCCACCCTTCTACCCATCTGTCCCCCATACACTGTGGAATAGCCTCGAGTTTAAACTATGTAGCAAATTGTTTTCACTTCAAAGAAACCACATGCCCAGACGATGGCTTGGGTTGTCAGTTTTCAGAAAGAGTGATGCCCCGCCCATCACGTCACACTGTCTTTTGCTTTGTTCATGACAGACAAGTCATCATAAGTCAATCATACTTTGGTTGTTGGATCACACCTTGAGTGTGTTATCCAATTCTGCACAGTTTCACAGTGTGGGTGTGTCTTGTTAATTGGATGGTAATAGTACATGTAGGTGGGTGTTCTATGAATGGCCTACATGACCAAAATACCAATCCTATTCGTAAAACAAAGGCACTATAGTTGGATTTTGTTTTTAATTGACAAAAAACTAGACGCCGTACTAAATTCGACCAACTATCACAATATTCCTGTATAGGTGACGTTATGATATATATGAACATCATTAGGGTTGTGACTCATACACATTGAATAATTTATTTTGTATGTTGACTTGATTTTAGAGCTCACATCATTAGTAATGGGTAATATATGGTGATCAGTTTGAGTTCACTAGCATTATGCTAGGCCTTCTGTATATGCAGTCCACTGGCAGGAAATTGTGCTGCAACTTCACTCGTTCCCGGGAAATTTTAGAAAATTAGAAGATTAACTTTTCAGGAGTAGCAAAACACCTCACATATTATAGTTGTGCTAGTGTCAATTATTGTTGGAATATACGTTGTATGAGTGAAAAACCCGTAGCACGGTGTAAAACACCAACCAATCAATCGATCAACTTATTCCAATCGCATATAAAGTACTCTAGAAACAAACTGCCCTTGGCCAAAGTGTTTGAAGGAGGCGGATGGGAACTTTTCTGTTGATCTGGTGCTCCAGATATGAGATGTCAAAACAATCTGATGGGATATAAAGTTTAACCATTAGTTTCACTTACCTTTAACAAAATACTCAAGCACAGGAAGTATAATTCTGATTTACCGTTACTCCATATTTCAGCATTTATTATGCCATTATCAGGCATAATAAAATGTCTGAATTGTTAAGTCAAAATAATGCTAACTTTTTCAGAATTAGACTATGTGAATATAAAGAACTGTATACGGTATTTGCTTATTTTTATTAAACTGTGGTGTCTAATATCTTGTCATTGTAATGTTTGGTGTACTTGATGTCCAGATTGGTAACCCTCACCATTGAACTGTAAGAACCCATTATAAAAAACAAACTTTGTTTCAGAAGATATGTAATTAGTCATTAATGATAACTCTAACCCACCTACAGAGTGTTTCAACATTTCAGCGTTTTACTTCTAAACTACTGTGAATTTTGCAACACATGTATATATATTCTGAATCGTCTTAGTTTGCAGAACAATATTAAGTAAAAAAAATTCTAAAACTTACAGAAAAAAATATTTTGCATAAAAAGTAAAATTTTGCTACCTCTTTTTCAAATTACTATTTACACCATTAATGTTAACTGTTCAGTTTCACATCAACGTGTAATACATTACATGAACCAAAAAACGGTCATTCAGTTTTTTCCTGTTTGTCTTAGTTTTCTTGCAATATTGTGTTAAATGTCAAAAAT
>JAVFBX010219732.1:0-21249 GCA_034783855.1 Mopalia kennerleyi | reverse complement strand
TGTACTACAGGGCTAGCATCATTAAACTAGAGGGCTAGTATCAATAAACTAGAGGGCTAGTATCAGTGTACTACAGGGCTAACATCAGTGTACTAAAGGGCTAACATCAGTGTACTACAGGGCTAGCATCATTAAACTAGAGGGATAGCATCAGTGAACTAGAAGCTAGTGGGAAAATGATACAGAATTTTTGTTAAAAAACCTGTATGATCCCGTTGATACTTATTTTAAAGGATATTTTTTTTTATACGGGTTACTTAAAAACATATTTCTGTGAGTCCCTTTAGTGAACGATCATGGTAATATTATTTTACAGAGCCAATGAAGAGGTCTTCTGCTGGACCTTTGTGAATAAGGAAGCTGATGTTGTAATGTGTTTACTCGTGCTGTAATGTGCTCCTCCGTCTTGTGTCACTTCCTCCCAGCTACTCTAATTTGTTAGTTGTTTGACTTATAGCGGAATTATTTAACTGATGTTAGGAATGGCCATATTTGTCAACCCAGTATCCTTTCATTACGGAGTCGTGTAACCTTTCATCGTGAACTACAAGGAGACTTGGAGCAGACTAGATTTAGCCAATTTTCTGAAGGCCTCTGACAGAGTGCTTCGAAATTCAACTCCATTACAGACAGTTTCATCTTCAGATCTAGTTACAAACTTACAGCCCTTAGTCTTTGAATTTCTTTACCAAGGCCATTTCTTCCCCCATAATTGTTTGACCATATGTCAATAAGCCAGGACCATTGAACCATATGTGATTTGTTCCTTCTGGTTCACCATACAGATTTATACACTGAAATAAGCTTTTCTTCTATATGATATAATTTGATCAGGGGCTAAAAAGAATGTAATTGAACTTAGCTATTTGTTTGCCCTAATGTCATATCAATAAATATTCCATTCAGGAGAGGGACTTGGATTCTTACCCAACAGAACATGGATAATCATCAACAGCAAAATTATTTTATTAAATGGGCAATGGATATTCTTTATCAGCAGGTGTTAGAAATAACAATGACATAATCAGAGCTTGGACAGTGTCCTTGCATTTAAAAAGAACTGTACAGGATAAGCTTTATATCTGACAAAATAGAGAAAATCTGTAGATAAATTACTTTATTTTCAAAATACACAGTGTGGTAAATAAGATGGCCGATGTTCTTTCCGGTATTGCCTGGGACCAAGGTCAATGTCCAGTGGTTATCATGTTCCCCTACTGATGCTCCTTCCATGTACACCTCACAGGCTCAAGTCCCTCCGGCGACCTCCTGTATAAAAGTAAATCACATGATGTGGCTCCGGCAATCTTGGCGATGGCTTTTAAGAGGTTTCCAATAGGTTTTCCTCTTTATTTAAGTAGGACACAGTGAGAATCCAGTCAAACACTCTTTCTGCTAACAGGTTTATTAAAAATGATCTTGTATCAAGTTTGTATTATCGTACTAAAATTAAAATATATCATATCTTTTCATTTGAGCATTTCGTATTTTCTTTTCTTTTTCACTGTGTATGTTTAACATTTATTATTAGAATCCTCATCGCATAGATCCACTCATTGTTAGCCCACTGTGCTTTTAAATTTAATTCAGGAAAAACAACTTTAAAAATAAGTTAATCACATTAAGCAGTGTTCAATATTACAGTTGGAGCAGAGTTATAAAAATCTGTGACAGAGATTCTGCAGAACATCTTAGTCAGATTTCTTAAGCTTGAGAAATTCCCTGATCATGATTAGGGCTTGGTGAAGGCAGTCAACCTTGTAAAGATATCATTTTGTGTGGAAGAGTCTGATTTATTGGCAAAGTTTCTGGCAGATTTATGATCAAGCGTTTCTTGGTTTTGTGGTCTGATGTAATTAGTGAGGTTGAACAGGGTTTTGAAGTCCTGGGTTATCCACTGTGTGTCTCCCCTCATGTCCTCAATGCCTTGATTGCTTTGTTAGGGGCCACAGCAACTCTGCTCACACCCCATCTAATTGCTTTACTCCCGACCTCCCCCCCTCCCAGGCTTTCCCTTAACCCACCAGATCCTTCCCATCAACACTGCTCATTCTCTCGCGCGTGCACAACACATGCATTGTCTAATGTATTGGAATCTCCCATCTGTAGTTTGCCAGATTGGCTTCGATCCAAGAATGTCACGACATTGTTTTTTAATCGTTTCTTTTTCTCTCAAGCGTTTTGCACCGGTATCTTTTCCACTATCTTGAGTCCATTGTGTTGAACTAAAATTGCCAACACTACTTGAAGAGCTAAAATTGGCATCACAAAAACATTCCTCTTATTTGCATGGAAAGTAATTCATATGAATGGAATGAATTGTTGTTATGTGCTGACATTTCAATTCAACATCTATTTGTTTTTTTTGGATGACTTGATGACACTTTATATTTGCCGTTTCTGTTAATTTTGCACCAGTGATTCAATAGCAATTTCCTATTCAATGGCAGATAACAAAATGTTTATTTATACTCTGGCTGTTTTAGTTGGAGTCCCTGGTGTTTCTAACAAGAGCATATATGTTGTTGATGGTTTCGCTAAGTAAGCCATATGCTGAAGCTGAGAACAAATAATTGAAGTGCTGAAATGTTTTAAACAAAATGCTTTTAATGTGTTGGTACATTTTGTTGATTGTTTCTGGTTATGCCTAGTCAGGATTCCGTGTAGGTGAAGACACTACCTGGGGTCTACATTTGCTAGCCTTCTGGGAAAGTCTACAAGCTATCAGCCTACATTCCCGCAGAGCAGATGCCACTAAAATAAGGGTAAAAAGGGATCCTACCATTTCCATTGGTGACCTTCCCTGGTACATGTACATGGAAATAACTCCACTTTGAATGCCTGAATATCTAACATTTATCTGTTTTTGAGTGCTAACAGAAGACGGCTACATCCAGGCTCTAAGTAATAATGCTTCTTTCTCCACAGTTTTCCCCAATAGATGCAGGGTAGTTTTGCTGTTTGACTGGAGCAGCCAAAACACACTTCTCTTCTTAATGTAATATAACTAGAGGCTTGGTGAGAATTCTCCTGGTGTGTGGGGATTTTATATAGAGGATCAAGGCTGGCTTCATTACTGATTCTATATAATGTAACCTACTTTCTGGCTGATTAGGCTAAATTAAATATAAGGGATAAAATATTTAGCGATAGCAACACACAAGTATTATCTTGAGTGTAAAGACTCAGTTTGTTCAAAATTAAAGTTTTAAAATAAATATTTTATTTTATCATGCATATAATGTTTATGAGAGACTGTTCTCCTCTCCTTATTAAGAACGTGATAATTTCTCAGACTGGTGGATGTTTTGTGAGAAGCCTTAGCTCATCCTGTCGTGACATCCTTCTTTTTATTGAAATATAGCCCTGTATTTTATTAAAGAATGAAAAGAATTTGTGCTGAGCCATTTGTCCTTTCTGTCAAGTGGCTGTCAAGAGAGGCCTCACTCCACTAACTACATGCTTCATTTCATCATAACAGCCCCGTGGATACCCTACCATCAGATTTCTTTCTGATTCTATGATCATTGCCAGGATGACTTTCCGTTTCGGCAAATTTACCTTGGAAACTTAGTCTCGCAATAGCTGAGTTATTGTTCTTTGAAAAGCAGACGTCGGAAGGTGGCCAGTTCATTTGTCGTTCTCATCAGAAGCCCACTGGTGTGGAGAGCTTCCTGTGTTAATCACGACTGTACAAAAATGCCACAGAGAAACACGGAAGTTGATGGATCAAAGACTTTATGTTTAGAAAATTCTTGACTGTGCTCAGATGAATTCTCAGATTTTTAAAATAAACTAAGCTTTCAAGCAGAAATAGACAAGTAATATGATTAATTATCTTTAAAAAATAATCAGGATATTACTTTTTGATAAAGTTTAATATTACTGCACAATTATGAATTGCTGACTTTCAACGGCAGATCTGTAGGCTCAAATGAGAGGTATTTAGTAGTTGAAATAGATTTATTGTTAATTTATCTGTATGGAGAGTTATTGGGGGCTCTGTTGTCCTTCCTCCTCACTTCTCTTAACTTGCTAGATTATGTTTGGTCAGAGTAGGCCTTTAATAACAGAAAGTTAACGATTGAAATAAAAAGAGCTAGTTAACTCAGAGCTCCTGAAGGATTTGAATAAGAAATATGGCTGGTCAGAGACAATGTAATATTGTCATGAAGACAAAAAATGGTGACGGAGATGGGAAGAACTGCTATAGTTTGTGGAAACTTTCAGTAGATCAAGTGTGGAGAGGGCAGAGTGTAATTAAATGGACTGCCATGGGATCAACACTAAGTAAACAGTATCTTTAATAGGCATGTTTTCCCACTGCACTTCTCCAGGGAATTCCACTGATTTAGGCTATGATATCAGCAGTTGCCTACCCAAACTATGCACACAATTTATCCTCCACTGCAGATATTTCAATCTTGCAGTTCGAGTTTCTGTGTTTTTTTAATTTTTATTTTCTCTGGCGCTAATAATGCCATGCTCCGTCATGTTAACTGCATAGCTTTTACTCGTGTTTGTCCACGAGGAAACTCTCAGTGATTGAAAGTTGTGCATGTATAAGCAGCAGGTTGTTTAAATGGGGTCTGATGCCACTGTCAGATGTCTGTTCCTGTTTGAAGAAAATTTAAGAATAAAGGCAAGTCATATGAAATATTAAAAAAATAACAAGGAATTTAAACTGTGGAATAATTTGTTGTAGTCAAAGAAAATTATACTTGGTTGAAACATATATCTAGGTTTATTTTCATAGGTGGAAGAAGACAAAGTTGGCGAGAAAGAACCTCCATTCATTTCAGGGGTTAGCCAGAAATCCCTAGTATGGTGTCCAAAATGGCCATTTGATTAACTTTTTAAGTACCTGGGTGCCGAATTCGTTCCCTATCTTCTGCTATTAAAGTTTCTCAAAACAGGGTGTGTGTGTGCTCCAAATGTAGACACACTGTCTTCATATAACACTGTAGGAATGTTAATCTGTCAACTTCACATCTCATGCTTATGTTAAGGGTAGCTATTTGCTGTTAGAGTGCTTCATCATCCTGTAAATAAAATACTCTTTTAAAGCAAAGTGTTGAATATCAATCAATCAATCAACCAATCAATCCACTTGGAAACCTGCTGTTATAAACACACCTATCTTATAGAATAGCAATTTACTGAAAGGATTAAGTCATTGTAACAATTCAGCACATCTACATGTATTCTCTCCAACCTGCTATAATATGGCATCAGGAGTGTTGGCTGAGCCGGCTGGATGCTTTAATAGTTATTATTGATTACTGTTGGTTTCTGGGAGAATAGTCATCGTGACAATGTAATCAAAGATGATCAGAAGTCCTATGTTAATTCAGCTGTGATTTATTTCATTAGAATGGCCATTGTTTGTCTTGGCTCTCTGAATACCATTCTATAAAAAAAACATAGCAATTTAATCAAGTTGCATTCATCTGTTTGGCCAGTTATCAGTTGGTGTTTTTCTTACTCTGTTTCCTGTGTATTGCAGTTAGGTACATTTTCTTTTTGCTTCTATGCACTTCATTTTCCATGTATCAGTTCTGTGTTCTCAAGTAACAAATTAATACATGCATTGGTTTGGCATCTGGTACCGGCTGATGTGACCATGAGACCTTAAGGTTAAGCTATCCCAGCATGCAATTGGTCAGGGTTCATTAGCTGGGAGACTGTTTCATGGTCGAGATGAAAACTATATGATCCGTCTTCGATTGATAGGTTTAATCAAAGATTTGCCATTGAGAGAGTTCAAGGCGTGAAAATGGTCAATACGAGTCGAGCCACTGATAACGGTTCTAGCGTCTTAGTATTGCAATAGAATGGTGGTCCCATGGGGAATAGATGTGTTCTGCCTATCTGATTCTATTGAAAAGCTCAACCCAATAAGAGACGAAACAAACCTAATTTCAGAAAGATTGACTCTTTGGGAGAACCATTTATTGATGATGTCCATACTTCAGAATCAGAATCACAATAATTCCCTTCTGACCTGGGAATAGCTAAAAGCTAATGTTTTTCATATCCTAAAACCTTTTCAATGTGTACACCAGTTTTAACACATTTATGTTTGGAATATCATTCGGGCTAAAACTACATAGTTTTGTTTTCAATGCTTCCTAGTCCATATGGGTATAAGCTGTTGAAACCTGAATTCCAACCAATTTCTTCATGAAGTTTATTGAACTTGCCAGTGATTCAGAATTACAACAATTTTCTTTATGAAGTCTCAAGTCTGTTGAACTTGCCTTTGGCCATATTTAGCCTTTTTACCAAATTTGGTAAAATAAAATGACAGAGCAGTAAGCAGATCAACTATTTGGCTGGCTTGGATTTATTTTATATCACATTCAAACTAATCAGAAAATGAGAAAAATATTCTTTCGGTACCAAAAACATGTATTACTCGGGGAAAAAGCATTTGCAAATTGAATCGTACGATAAAGAAAGCAAAGATAGACCAGACTCGTCAAGGATTCATGAGAAAATACGCAAAATCTGGCCTGGAGGGAATGGAGAATTGTAAAGACTGGTGAGTGTTAGTCGTCCAGTGATAAGAAGCTTAAGAGGGCTGATACCTGTGATGTTCAAACAGAGATAAGACCAATGCCAACAGATTATTGGCCGATCGGGTTTGGACTATTATCAGTTGTTAATGGTATTAGTCAGTGGTCGTCTGGAATTGATGGAAGCTTCTCCCCTAGGCTGTGCTCCGATTCTTACCCCGAACAACCAACCACCACAATGTCCAGAAAAATAATTACATATTTTCTGTATGGTGCCGGAAATACAATAGACACCAGACGAGCGTTGACCAGTCTAGAGAGCTTTTATATTAGCTTTAAATCTTATAACCACGTGGACCAACTGTTGGTAAGGCGGTCTAGTTCTGTGGTCATGATAGAAATTTGTCTCCTGAGAATTGTGGAAGTTTGATAACTGTTCATCTGGCAAAGACTAGCTGAAGCTAGTATGACCGATATACTTCTATCCATCCATCCAACTCGACTAACTGTTCTCGGAGCAGTGAATTGATAGCCCTGTGGCCATTGACTTAAGTCAGCCCTATTATCTCCTTAATTGAATATTGCTAACTTTCGACTGATAGGCCGTGGAAACAGATTAGTGGCTGCTCTATTTGACTGGCTCTTGAAAGCTGATGAATTGAATTGTTATGCCTAACCAACCATCAGCTTACTGTAACTATGTTCCACTTATTCTAAGACATTTGCCTTCACTGAAATGGGATCAACTAAACTGGTTGTCAATCTGTAATGGTACTATCTACATGTACATGGATGGCTGTAACCAGTAAGCCATGAAGTAAAGACACAAATACATTGACAGAGTGGAATACAAAATTATGGTCTGTGAATTAATATTCTGGGCGAAATAACATTATGGTACATGTATTACCAAGCAAATATACAAACTAAAATTAGTGATAGCCTGTGTTAAAACAGTTTACCATGTTTATACATGTGTAGTTAATGATGTTTTCAATAGGAAGTCAAGTTGTAAAGTGAAGTCATCTCTAATGACTCCTGATCTTCCATGATGTATTACTCACAGGTTCGAGTCCCACAAGTGACTTTGAGTATTTGATGGAACCATGATCTAGCAACCACTTGTGGATTTTGTAGGTTCCCTCTCCGTTTTTCGCTCTATTTTAAATACCTTTAAGTACAACGTTAAAACCTAATCGACCAAATCTATGAGGTACAATAAAAAAAAGCATGAAAGAATGTTGAAAAGTCATATATGTGGTATGCATATCTATTTTGTTGAATTAAAAAATGTTAATTTGTGTACGGTACTAGTGCTGATTGGACTCTGATGATCATAATATATTTATTTTGTTTATTTCAAGATGTTAATGAAGGTAGTGGTATTTATGTTATCATTAATTGGTGCAACCTTTTCTTTCTCTACCATATCAGATAATTTATGGATTCTATTGTCTGCCAATTGTCTCCAGGAATAATCAAGTGTGCGACACTGGATGAATAATAGATAGAAAACTGTACATGGTTCTTACAGAGCAAACCTGATATTAGACACTGATTGATATACTCAAGGCAGAAAGGAAAATGAAACACTTTCTGTGGAAGCCGGAAGGGGGTGGGGTCCACATGGGGTGGGGTGGGGAGGGGGTGGATAGCTGGTCTTTGGGTGAAGTATACCTGCTGAGTTTATTCACACCAATTGTTTGTACATTTATTAGAGAATCACTAGTACACCTGTTCAGGTGGAGAGTGAACCAATCAATAAGAGGTGCCTAAAGCGTCAAACTCGGTCCATTCACAGAAAGGTGCTAAAATACTACGTGTGGTAAACAGCCTTTTTCTGTATCAGGTTTCAATGCTGTGCATAGTTTTTCTGCAAACGATTATTTTTTCTAATTGATGAATCTTTTATGGCCACTTTATCAACTGTAGTAATTCTGCTTTTTAAAGATATTCCTCTGCGATTTGGTTACATTTTCTACTCTGATTAGGGTTGATATAATGAAGTTGACCTTGAGTTGACATAGGGTTATCCTGTAGGATTATGTGGCCCTAAATAGTCCACCGTTTGCCACTCTGTCACTGTCAGTCTTCACACTAATGACTTGATGCTACTAAAACCATCATTTATTTTTATAATATGCCAGAAAAAGTGGCCTTATATGCTGAAAGGTTTTATTCTATTATCATTTCCCCGGAAATTGACTTCTATTTTATGGGATAGATCATTATTAGTAATCCTCCGTTATCATCAAATTGGATGTTTTTCAGAATAAATCTAGTATTGAATTACTCCATTTGTTTTCCTGAACTTTCCATCATGCCTATCCAAACCGAACCTTTTTTCCTCTCATTTCCAAATTGTATGTCGTTGCTGTTGAACGCTTAGTTATATCATGTTTGAGTCATTATAAAGTGACAAAGGAAGTCCAGACTATCCTGTATTTGCAAAAGGAGTATATTTTGTTTGTGTACAAAATTTATGGTAACAGAGATCCATCTATGACTAATGTAATGTGATATGTTACATTGTTTGGTTCATTTAGCAAATGTGCTCCACTGAGATAAGCCAATAAATGTCAAACTTTTAATTGATTTATTTACACTTCCACAATTATTTTCTTTATAGTTTTTATTTTAATAGTTTTAACTACATGACTGACATTAGCATAATTGAGGTGTACATTTAAACATGAACTTTGTATGTCCACTTAACTGATGAGTAATTGTCACAGTTTTGTATAGTTGAAATCCCTAACAATATTAAATGGCAGATCTCTCGGCAGTACAATTTACTCTAATCTTAAAGCTGAGAATCTTAAAGTCAACAAACTATTTCAAAATTTTTACTTGATAGCTAGAAAGCTTTTATAGACCTTTGCACAGCTAAATAAAATATGAGGAGCCTTGATGTATGAGGCCTCTACAAGTCACAGAGTGCTGCGATCTGGTTGGTTGAAAACTTTGACATTCTCCAAACTTTGGGAATTTTCTAATCTAGTGACTGTAATTGGTAGATGGTGGAGAAAACTGTCAGCACCTGGAGATCACTGCCAGATGTAAATGAGTCCAGGTTACTGAAGACAGCTGTCAAACCTGTCTCTAGTTTCTATCTGGTCTTTCTAAACACACCACAGAGATTCAGCTTGTCTTATCTAACTCATAATAGATGACCCACACATTTTAAAAGAAGATAATACAACCCTGTGATTAACACTTCTATAGCACATAATTCAAATGTGCTCTGTAGTTAAGTTCAAATAAACTCTTAGTAGAACAGAAAAATATATCTTTCTTTAGCTTAAGTCCTAACATTAGCTAAGTCTTGACATGTTAATACAAAAATATAATTATTATGTGACTAGAACAAAAGATTTCTTACATGCAGTAGCAATTACGTTAACTTTAAGGGACATGTATAGTGTGTGGGCTAAAATAATGTAGAGAAATTTATGATTTTTATTTCATCATCATCTGTAATTTTCAGACTTGTTTGATCATCAAAGACAAATTCACTTCATCCTGTTTGCGCCTGATTATATTTATGGTTTTTATCCGTGTAGATATTCTCTGGATTGCTGGAAACATATTACACAAAAATACATTCAGGTGTTGTAAGAATTATGGGACAGGTATTATACAAAAATACCTTAATGTTTTCTTCCATAAAAGTCCTTTGATATCACTGAAGTCCCCTTGAGTGAAACATTGAACACAATGGAATAACATGTTACATTTTTGTTTCATTACGTAATTGAAGTTGAATTTTATATTGAAAATTTGTCTACTCCGCTTGTGTCTAAACATCACAAATTGTGAATATAGTCTATGTTAATTTCACCGTTACTGGTGAAAACATTCCTTATAAATTGGCTTTGTTTTATCTGGAGACGTGATGTCCATCCATGGAGTACAGATTCTATATTTCCTGTCCAAACTGATTTTGTTTAATTCCGTCTGATATTGCCCACATGGACTTGGTCACTTTGGCTAATTGAGATATAAATTATTACTTTTATAGTGACTCTTGTTACAGCATAGTTTGTTCTCACAATAAATGATTGATCGCCAAATAAAGGAAGCAAAGCTGCCTGGAACGTTTGCTTTATGAACTCTACTAAAGCACTCTAGAGGGTCTCTCACCATTGAAATACTCTCCCCATTTATTTTAATTTACACTGATACTGGTAATGAATAAACAAGGAAAAAACTGTGATAGGTTGTTTTTGAAAATGAATTTCACCTTGATGGCTGTGGCAACGAAGTGATGAAGACACCCTCATCTGGAAAATTGCTTCCTTTGATGTGTTGTAACGGTAATTGAGAAATCAATAGAACCACTGTTGTAGATATTCCAGATATCTGATTTAAAAAACAATTCTATAAACAATGGTATACATCATACAGGGGTCTAATATTCAACTGGTCCAATTCATGTGGTCCAGTATTGACTAATAAAATGAACTCTCCACATAAGTTTGCCTCGTTTGGCTAAGGGACATCTGTTTTGAGCTTTGTCAATACAGATTTTCTTAGCACTAGAACAAGAACTATTTTCCAACATATAAAAAATCTTTATGTTTTATATCAATTTATGGTGGTTCTAGTGTCAATTACCACTGGAATACACCACTGTCTTTCAAGTGAAATAAACTTCACTATTGAATAAAGAATTTGTCAAGCGATCATTAAAGTGTTTCTTACAATTTTTATAGGATATATTAGACAACATATTTAATTATTGCGAATTGATTTCAAGGTAATTGCTTTGAATATTGATTTGATTTTTCAGGAGCATTTGAATGGAAGTTAAATAATCAACAATGAGCAGGAAAGAGTCTATTATGCTATGGTTGCAGAATGTATATAAATTACAAGTTAAATCTCAGTGTTGATTTTTCTATTTTCAGTTGTCCAAGTTGAAAGTGCAGGATTGTTCGCGATACAGTACTTGTAATGAATGTCTTGGAGCCAGAGATCCCTACTGTGGTTGGTGTTCGTTAGAAAACAGGTAGGTCACATGTCACTGATAACATTAATGTACACGGAAGGTGTAGGGAAATACCTTAAAACTTCTAGCAGTTGGGACAGGGAAATTGGCTTTATCACAGGGGGTCTTACATGTTATTTCTATAGAGTGTCCCAACTTCTAGAAGTTAATAGGGTATCCCTTATCTGTTATAAACAGTAGCATAACTTCTTAGGCCTTAATTAGTTAGATACAGGAACAATTTTCAGGCCCATCCCACCATTGTGTAGTCAACCTGATGAAGCTATATATGTACCCAAACCTCTGGGCTCGTAGATGCCCAGACCCTGTGTGGCATACTGCTTCAGCACCCAACACTATCCTTAATACCCGATGTGACACAATGCCTTGGAAGCAAGGAATAATTACACAGCACTGACAGCAATATTTGCCCATGGCTTGTGCATGGTATTGCTCTGGCATACCTGTATACCAGGTAGTTAACCCACTGGCTATGAATTACAGCTTGCATTGTCTTCACAAAAATAATCATTTTAGAATCAGAAGTGTTCAAAGTGCAATATTAATCTACTAATCCTGAACCTATTTAAACTAAATTATAATCTTATTTCCTTAATTTTTAACCAATTTCAATCCATTTTCTTATACGGCTTGCCATCTTTACATTAAAAAACATGCTTGATGGTATTTTTTCTGGTTCATAATACATGGTTTTTTTTTCACCTCCTTTGTGTTAAAAATGTTCTTCGTTATCTCAGCTTGTTTCTTGCAAAATGACAAAAACAATTTGGTAGAAGTGTTTTTATAATACTCTTGGTTAAGCCACTTTATGTGTCCTCTTATGTCCAGCATAATAGATGTTTGAAAATTCTTGACTTTGGTATGGTATTATGTGACAAAGGTCGTCGTTGTACAATAGTGTGCAAGTGTTCTTCATTTCCCTTCCAACACGTCCTTTCCCCAGATTCAATCTCTACCATATGCTATGAACTGACTCACAATCTGTGTCTAATAAACATGCCAATTCTCCCATCACAAACTCATGGAATCTTTTGTATGCTGGTAAAGTTCATCTCCCAATGACTTTTTGCAGAGGTGAAATTGTTCCCCTTTCCCGTGTGTTCATGGGAGTTTTCTAGTTTTGAGTACTTCCTGTTCAGAACGTGATTCCACCAAAGTCGGTAGCATGGTATTTTTTTTATGTAGCCATCCGACATGGTATCTTCGTGCAATGTTCATTGATTCACTGGAAGATATCTAGTTATTTTACCATCACGTCTGAGTTGGATTATTGAGAAAACGCACAACAGGCATTACTAAATAAGCCCCGGATTTCCTAATCAAATTTGCTCACGGGCCTATGTGCAGCTTTATTACAACATTAGTTTATTTTAGCTGGAAAGCTACCTTAAGAGCTAAGCATAAAAACCTGGAAGGCACTATAGCTTCACATCAGATTTTTTCCTCTATATCCCCATTTGACAGCTTAATTACCTCTACCCATCCACACTTAGGGCATTATTGCATAAAAGAGTTAGGAAAAACCTGTTGGTAGAGTTATCTAGCCATATCAAATTCCTCCTCGTTACTGTTAAACGTTTCTCTGAGAAGGTGAAGGAGACCACCTGCAGAACCGAACGATTACACGCTTATGTGGGGCTTGAGTACTCCAAACTTTCGACAAACAAGACTGTGCCGGTGTTAAGCTATACCTATTGGCCAAGAGCAGTTTTCGTGAACACTTGTAATGGTTCCAATGAGTGAGACAATCTTGCTGAAGGTTATTTCCTTTCGTTCATTGCCGTCTTTAACCTGTGTCCACTTTGGCGGATATAAGAGTCTAGATGGCGCCACATTGCCTTCTTATACATTCATAAAAAAAAGTCTATTATTGACTTAGCTATGGAGTGAATCTGATAGTTTGTATTTGGCTGATTCTCTTCTCCCATTTTCTCCTTGGAACTTCCCTGCCAGACAAGGTGCATAAGGTTAATAACAGTCTGACGACTGTCTTGGCAAGATTTTATGTTTTCTCGTCTCTTGACCAACAGAGAGGAAATTGGTATCTGGAGAGAGAGTGATGTGGTCATAAATAAATGCTGCCCACTTCTGACAAGTATAAGTTGTACACCTATCTTCATAAGTCAGGTATATTCACCATGTGAGTGTTGAAGATAAGAGTTTAAACACATTGCTGTTTGTTGCTGGTATTTTAGTTTCAGAGTACAAAATATATAAAACAAAATATAAATACATTATTCATAGTAAGTATAGGCATCCTGAAACTTTCTTGACCTTCATTATAAATTAATATTCAGAACTGACATCACAAATAACTTTTTTTTATAAATAAGAACAGTTTCAACGAGAAATGACCTAGAGATGGGTATTTTTGTTTTAAACAAATATATTTTGTGAATAAAAAACACGCACCCCTGAGCCACTCTATCTTAAGATTTACTAGCTTTTGGCCCATATGCTGGGACATTTCTAAAGAAAGCCCCTGGCATAAGGGACAAAGGTCGTATCGTATATGTAAATGTTTACATGGAGTAGCTCAGGAGTCTGTTAATTCATTTAATATAACAAATGTTATTCATTTTTCAAATTATTTTATTCATCTTTTTTTTTTCAATGGGCGGGTTCTTAATCATTTCAAGGCTTAAGCAAGAGAAAATTCTTTTTTTCCTTTATAAGCTAGTGTTTACATCATTGTATTGGGGTATATGTGACTTTGACTTGACCACTTACCCACTTATCACCAATGCTTTGCCAACCCTTTTTTGGGCCAGTAACAAATTCCAACCTTAATGTTTTTCCTAACTATTACAATAACTGTTATCTCTTATTTTCCCCCAAGCCAGTTTTATGACTCGTTTTGAATACAGCTTAATGGCTTATTGCAACACCTCATCACAGACAGTATTTACATTTTTGTGGAAGTTCAACTCTTCAGCTAGTCATTGCAAAGATGATATTGGTGTGGCTGAAATTCCTTTCACTGTTGCACACTAATCTGTTGGGCTAACATATTCTCTATTTGATCTGATAATCTAATTCCCATCTTCTCCTGCCAGTATTGGGATTACAGATTTAACATACCCCTGTTTGCACAACAATTAATGCTAATGATTGTTAATCATATTAAGAGAAGTGTGTCTCTGTGAAAGCACTTTGCTGCTCAGTCATCTGTCATTATGTCGTTGAGAGAAAGGAACTTTGGGAGCCATGTTTTAGGGGAGATTTCATTCCAATGAATTGCCAATCAAATGTTTCTGGTTTTGGTTGAATCATGTCCTGCTGAACGCGTTGGAATCTGATTGAATGGGAATGTCAACAAACGATCTCCCCTCATCCCTTGAGAATTGTGTAACCGCAGTCTTTTATGCTAATAAGGGTTGCTCTGTGCCCCTAGTGAGAAAAAAGCCACCTTCATTGTGATGCTATGTGACAAGGGATGTTCTCATGCAATTTAAGAACAGACATTCCTTAAGTCGGCAAATCCTCCAAGTCGACAATTCTCATAGACGTTAGGGATTATCCCTTAATCCTTTCCCATCAGCACCAGTGACGAGAACCAATCTTTAAGGCGTCACTCGATCTTCTTTTTTGTACTGTCCTTTACCCCTTTTTTTTTTGGTTTCAATATTATGAATTCAGTGATAGTGTTTCATGGAATTTTTGTAGGACTTAACAGATATGTTTTGAAATAAAAAATCTAGAGTCATTTTTGCAACTGAAAATTTAAAGTTTAGCCTTTTTTAGTTTAGCTTATTCCCAGTTATTACAGTTTTTTGTCTGAATATTGGCAATATCAACAATAATCATCCAGATTGGCGCAATTGTCACTCAACACTTTTTAGTTATCTATTGAAACCTTAATTAATTTAAACATCTCTCAATTCTTTTAAAGAAAAACAATTTTGTAATTGGATAATTTTTTTTATTTTGGTGTTTTTGCATGAACCTCAGTGTCAATTTGTCAATAATATGCCCTTTACCCAATTGTCAGGACAGCTGTCAATCAATCCAATCTATCAAAGTTAACCTTTTGTATCCAAGGTCATCCAATTCCTCTTTACTTAGATTTCATTGGTTGATCTTTCACCTCTTAGAGGTTTAGTGATTAGTTTTGGTTAATTCTGATTCCTACTTCTATAATTTCCTTCAGTCGACTTTAATGGAATTCTTTCTCAATCTGAATGTCTTTACAATTTTAGGATGAAAGTTTCAAACGGCTCTCATCGATTGATAATTCCGTTTTCCAATCTTATCTTTGTACATGTAATACATGTAGTGTTATTGGGTAAATCCTTACATATTTATTGCAAAATTCACTAGATTGTATTTACAAGTTATACAACACTCTTAACACATACACGTATGATAATGGAGGAACTGCTTGTGCCTCTTGTCTCCATGGTAACCTAATGTAAAGATTCATAAGTGACTTTAGTGGATTTTGTCTCCTGGCATCTCAATGTAATAGATACTGTGTTGTTGATGCTATCCCCATCTGTATCCACTGAGTATTCTCTCTTCATACTATTTATTGCCCACTTCTAATCCCTTGCTGTTTATAAATCAGTCAATGGATGGATTAATGTTTCTACACATCTTGGACACACACCATTATTTAACTTTTAATGGGAGTTCTGTTGAGTCTGGTAGTGCTGTGATTCTCTGAAAGTTCCCCCTCACCAGTTAACGTCACTCAGAACGAGGACTTGATATTGCCATATCTTTTTAGAAGGGCAGGATGTCTTGATCCTTTGTCAGGATGTCTTTACTTTTAATATGAGGAACATTCATTTTCCAACCTTTGGAATACACCGTCTTCATATGAGTGAAATACCTTTAAACACGACGTAAAACACTAATCAATCAATCATTTTCCAACCTAACAAGCACTTCATAGTTAAATGTTATGTTAGCGTGACTATATTTTCATGACTACCAGGCTGTCCTATAAAGGAAAATAAAGTCAAATCAATCACATTCTCTTCAATCAAAATGTTTATTTAATCTGAACATTGGGAAAAAAAGGAGAACCACAAACTATTGTCTCTAGATAGACAGTAATAATGAGAAACAGAATATTTCTGACAATAACACATTATCACCAAACACATTTATAGAAAAAAACAATTATTCTGCTGATATAGAATTTATGGCATGTAAACTGTGAAACATAAGGTGGAAGTTCTGTGCTGAAGTTTGGCTATTTCGTAGAGCGTTTGCTGCCACACCTTAATCACTGGAGAGCTCATTACCTGTTGTCTCATTAGTATATTAATAATGCAGCTGCCTAAGACGTGATTCCTTTCATCTCCTGTTTCTTTTATCAATCTGGCCGTAAGGAGCTGACCTGCCTCTTCCAGCCAATGTCCGCTCAATATCTGGACAAAGCCTTCAATGTGGACTCTCAATAAACCCCCGGTTTGGTACACAGTTTCATTTCCGACCAAAACCACCCACTTTCTAGTACCTTTTAGCAGTCATTTACAGTTTCTGTTCTAATAAGTAAATTATTGTCTACATTTATGTTGTTTATGGCCCAGGTTCCAACCAATTAGACAAATACAGTTATGTTGTTGTTGTTGTGTTTCTGACTATGTGGCATGTCTTAATACAAATTTGTTTGGTTTATGTTTTATGCTATACTCAGTATATTTTACACATGGGATTAAAATGGGAAGAATGTGCTGAAGTGTGATTATGTAATAGGCAATCAGGGGATGCCAAGTGAAGTCTGTAACTGTGGGCCTAGTTTACCTACACTCCTGTATATTACAGAACAGTCCGTCAATCAGGTATCCCAGACACCTGGAGCTGTCCATTCAGGCCTTCTGGCTAAGAGCAGTTTGTTTGAGAGTAGCAATACTGTCTTGAGGAAAATTAACTTTCCAACATTATGGATACGCTTCACATCTTGGTTGTGCTAGTGTCAATTATTGTTGAAATACACACTACCGTCATATAAGTGAAATACCCTTAAGCACAGCATAAAACACCAATCAATCAATCAATCCATTCATCTCACACTTAAAACAGGTTACATGAGCTCTTCTGTTAATTTAACTCAAACAGGAAACTAAGGTTTGAATATGTATATAATATAATGTATGTGTAAAAACTATAGAAAAAAAAATCACAAAATATAGGTTTAAAAAAAACTAAACTTTTTCAATTAAATTTTTAAACTGATAGACGAACATGTCACATTTTATTTCCGGGGCACAATTAAATTTATATTCTTCTACAAAACACAGACCAATTGGATGGAGAGATTTAACCATGCGGCATTGTTTGAAATTTCTTTTATTTTGTTTCCAACCATCTCATTTGTGTTTGCATACTGTCCACTCGTGCATTGTATTTTTTCATAACTGTCCAGCTTCGTTAATATCACATGACAAGTGACCAGAAGAAGGGGTGTCCATTTAAGGATTGAAACTACATAGTTGTCAACCTGAGTCGTTGATGTGTAAGATAATTATCTCAATGACATTCTCATTTGTGGTCTGAATCTAAGGCTTTCCTCATTCTTTGGTCAAACCTGGGTTTAACCAAGGATTAGTAGCACAGAGCAAAACGCTAATTGGAAATGAATAAATTGAGTTTGGCGATGGACTTGTTTATAATGAAGGTTGCGTCTGTAGGAAGCAGATAAAGCGTTAGATGTGCTCCGATGCCATAGCTTCATAACAATACCGTCCCTCGAGGTTTCCAAACCTCACTCATTAAGAGAGTCAGGAAAACCCTGTACCAATTGAATTTCCTGCTTCCATATTATCATAGCATAGCAGGGTGTCTTGTAAAGGCGCATGTAAGAAACAAGCCCCAAGAATCCGTTATTAGAATCTGTTTATGCTGGTTGTTTGCCAGTCACGTTTTATCAATAGATGAATTTCCCTCTCCTATATTACTCTGGTATAGCTGCCGGCTTCAAAGGTGTTCTTTCAATAATCTCTAAGGATGTACCTGGCTAGACCTAAGCACTGCCTATTGATTATTCTCGTTAAGGGTTTGAGAAACCTTTAGCCAGGTGTTCTACATGTCAATCAAAGTGACAAGGTGTATCGACTGTCGAACCTTGCTCATAGCATATTTCACTGCACTTTACAAAAGGCTGCTCAAGGCAGTCTAGAAATTGCTGCGCAAATGGAGGCTACATCTGACGCCGGCAGCCATAGTTTAGTTTATGATGCTTCTGTCTTTGTGGCTATCATGGCAGGACAAAATTGAGGTGCCAATGACCTTTTTGCTGAAAGCAACTTTATCGCAAGGAAAACCCATGATTCTATCAACTGCAGCCTATTTTCCTTCTCAAATTTCTAATCATCAAAGAGAGAGAAGACAGTGGTTGATCGTAATTGTCTTACGGCAATACACCAGGCAAACATACAACAGTTAGTGTCAGCTTTCAAAAGAACTTGCCCTGGGCTTTGATTAACAAATACCCCATAACTTGTTGTTATCCGCCTCCTAGCACTATCTTGTCATTTTATCACACAATCCATTTTTGTCCTGTGTTCTCCAATTATAGCATTATGTTTACCGTCTCTCTCTCTCTACGGCACGTTTTACAAAAAGGCTTTTCCACAGTTAAACAAGCTCAATAGTGGCCGTAATATAGTATTATTATACAGTTGACATTTTTGAGACAATGTTCATGTTTATCCTATGTGAATTTCTGAAAAGGCAACAAACATTTAGAAATGTAGGAAAATAAAATAAAACATTTCTCAAACATGGTTTACTGTGATATTATATTGTGTTAGTTTGAAAATAATATTTAAAACAAATTTATATTTTGAAAAGCCGTGTTTGTATTCAATTTCCCTTTTTTTTTTTGCTTTTGGCTATTTATGGAGTTGAAATGAACCAATGTTTGTTTCTGTTTTGAAATCGATCCAATTATAAGTGGAGTAACTGTTTCTGTATTTAATTTGATAAACTTTGACAGATCCACAGACATAGAAAGATTCCATATGGCCTATGGTTACATAAATCCTCAATTATCACATCTCCAAATCATCATTCAACAGAGCTTTATTGTCATCTGGGTTATCTAATTAATTGAGCTCTCTTCCTCTAATACTGACAAATATCCATTGTGTTGAAAAATGGGGGAAAAACCCTTATTGGGTGGCAGCAATAATAATAAAAATAGTTTTTATAAGAAGCTGTCCAGAAGTTTAACAATATGATTATCTGTTTGAAAAACCATCATAAAACATTTTTATTGCTACTTTGTGGACTGTCTGTTATTGGCCTGTGGAAAATACGCAAATCAATTCAATTAAAAGCCTATATCTACAATGAATCTAGTTAGACATTTATCAATATTTATAACTGAATTCAACGTTTTTACTGAGAGACCACAACTAGTCAGCCTATTTGTATGACAAAATCTAGAGTTGCATTTAACAACAAGAAATTATATGAGTTTATGAAGATTTGAATGGGGCTTCAAACACTATAATTATTAAACAAAACCTGGGTGTTGTTAGGTGCTATTTAAAATTATTTCTAAGGGTTTCCAAACTGCACTGAGTTAGTTTGTAGGGTGGGTGGTATTATGGTATAGCTTAACCATATGTTTTCTTTCAATTCACCTCCACTCATTATTGTAAATGCTCACTATCTACTGTTGAAAGGAACACCACTTACTTTGTTTCTATTTGCCATTCATCTTGGTGATTGGAAGGAGCTGCCTTGGTTGCGGGATCCCTTAGCTGATATCATTAATTTACATAATCTATAACAAAATTACAAAAAATGATTTTGCAAAGGGATTCATATGAAACTGTATGAAATAGTGTGACTTGCACCTGTTTCAATACAGACGCACTAGAATCAAGTTGAGTAACCTCATGTTGATTTAAAGTAAAGTTAAAATAGTCACTACAAGTTTGTTGTTTTGACTTTTTTGTGATAAATGCCCATTTGGACTATTAGTGCACTTATGACCTTTGTCTGAATTAAGCCTATGGACTGTTGTCTACTTTCTCTAGATTCTCACATACAAATTATATCAGAATACTTTAGTTAATCCTGTAACATATGGAAATATAATGTAAATAGTGTTATTTAAATGTTTTGTACAACACTGCTGTTGGGGATCTATTTACACTGCTCTCACAAATGTGCAGGGAATGTCAAAGATACTTAAAACCCTCATTTATCAAAGTGCGACCTGGTTTTGAATTAATGAATGTTGGAATGAGCTTATATGGCGAGTGGAGGTCTGTACACTGTCCAGGATTGCTCCCCTCCATGGCACGGAGCCCATCACAAGTTACTAGCCGCTTATTCCGATATTAATTTCATTCCTGCTCTCCGTGGGACATGAGTCTATGATGGTTATTTCATCAGGGCATATCTCTGAAAACAAGACACATTCGACTCAGATCTGCAACTCAACCGTCAGGAAACCTTAAGAGACTCTAACATCTTTATCTTTGTAACTTTTTTTCTCTGCAAAAGGCATGCCAAGACGTTGCTGGTTTGATTTTGTTTTCTATTTGCTCTGTTATCTTGGAGGTTTTAGAGATAGTAGTGATGGTTGGAGAGTTATCGGGTTCTGCTGTCTGGGGTAATTTTCAAGTGTTGTTTTCCAAAGACAACATCCCAGTGCTGCTTGGTGGGGGTCTGTTTATCTCTGACATTGACTCTAAGGTGTCCGATTTACCCAAGCAGGTGGATGACTCCAGTAAAATGATCACCTTTGAATGA
>JAVFBX010219721.1:0-11438 GCA_034783855.1 Mopalia kennerleyi | reverse complement strand
TGTTTTTTTTTGTTATATATTAGTGACTTACCATCTTCGTTATCCAACAAAACATCAGTTTTCTTCTATGCTGACGACAGTAAATGTATATACGTCTCGTAAAATCTGTTGACGATAGCCTTGAACTGCAGCATGATAATGAAAACCTCCTTAATGGAGTGATATGTGGGACATGACATTTAATGTGAATAAATGTACTGTACTCAAAGTTACCCCAAAACGCTCATCAATACAATTTCACTACTCCATCAATGGTGTCCAATTAGACGTAAGCGTTTCTGTTTGCGACCTCGGAGTTGAAATCACTAAAAAAATTGTTGGTAAAGCAAATTGAATTTTCGGCCTCATCAAACGTACTTTTAATAATAGTTCAAATCAGTCTTCAAAACATTTGTTATACTGTACCTATGTCCGAAGTATTTTAGATTATTGTTCCCCAATTTGTTCCCCTACTGATAAAGCTTCTTTGCTTATGTTGGAAAAAGTCCAATGACGGGCTTCATAATTCATTTTGAATGATCCGGTTTCAGATTATAAGAAACGGTTGATTAAAGCAGTGATGCTCCCCTTGTCATATAGAGTCGAAATTTCGGACCTGGTTTTTCTTATTAAATGTATGAAACAAAACCACCAATTATTTACGCTTGAATTTACACAATTAAACACGGGTAATTTAAAAATCACTCGTGCTAATGCACAGTCACTGATACAGCTGCCTTTCTGTAAGACTGAAATATATCAACGCTCATTTTACATCAGGGCCGCTGTATTATGGAATAAACTTCCAGTTGATATAAGAAACCTAAATATATATATCCACTCTTTTAAAAGAAAGCTGTCAAATATATATAGGTGTAAACTTGAAACCCATTTTTTAACAGAAAAAATTTGTACTTGGGTTACATGCTGTAGATGTAGTAATTGTAAAGATATTGAGCTTTTTATACATTCATTATCTTAGCACAATTATATAAATCGTTTAGCATAATTATATTTATAAGTATGTATTGGTGTGAATGTTTGTTTGTGTATGTGTATTTATATATATGGCGTGTGTGTGTAGATATACATATACGGGGGTGAGAACGGAATGTAAAACAGAGAAAGGAAATCTGGTCAATATATATGTCTGATAAAAAACAATATTTAATATAACAATTTGTATATATAGTAAATTATTAAAACACCAAGTTTGTGCAATATTTGTTTAATTAATCCACATGTCTTAATTAGTGTTAATATCATGTTCTGGGGGTATAACTAGTATAGGTGCTAGTCACCTGTTTATGCCTTCCTTGATATATATTGTTCATGTATATCTAAAGCTGAATAAAATAAAATAACCTTTGACTTGATTATTGTTTTAGATGAGATTAACAACTGGCAATTAACCAGAAGGTTCTACCTGGTGGATAACGTCGCTACAATTCCACCTCTAACTGCAACAGGTAAATTATCAAAACTAACACTTTCATTTTCTGTTATTTTGCCCTAGTGATCATCTGATATTAGAATTAGGCCACACTGACTTCAATCTGATATTGATATAATCTTGAACCATTCACAGGGCAAGAAAAAATGGGTAATATACATGTAGTAATGTCATTGCTGGGAAGATCGCTGTCTCTCACAGGAAATTTGCCAGGCAAAAAAATATATATTTATATTTTCCAATGTTTTTTTTTAACCTATTCCATGGGCCATGACTGCCGATATTTTGAAAATAACCTGAAAATAAGTGGTCGCGAGGAATTAAAAAAAATTTCCAGGAGTGAGTGGTGGAGAATTTTTTATTTTTGATGTCAGATTGAAGCGAAGTTTTGCATTTTTTCTTGCCCTCACCTTTCATATGGTGGCCATGAACTGTATTTGTATATATTTGGATAACAGTCTCCGGGTTAGAGCCGAGTCTAGTGGAGAATATTCAGCTAATAGGGACATTTGAATAATATTGTGAGTTAGAAAACAGTCTAATTGTGAAAATCGAGACTATCAACATTTCTGTTACATGTTTGATTGATTGATTAATGTTTTACGCCACATTCAGTGGTATTTCAGCTACACTGTGGCATGAACATATTTCTTTGTCTGTTATAGGTACTTCTGCTGACAACACAGCTCAGTATGTGAGGTATGCTGAAAGTATAGAGATCAAGATGTCCTTGAGAAGTGGGGGTGAAGGTCAGATTAATCCACCTGTCATTTACATCACTTACGGACAAGTCGCCTTAGCCGATGCTAATGATGGAGCTACAGTGTCCGTAAGTTCTGCTGACTAAACTGCCTGATCTATTACAGTGCCCCTACATGTGATAGCTGGGTATTGTTACATATTGTAGTTTTAGCAGACTCCATACTATTATGAAAATTTCAGAAAATTTATTTGATGCAGAAAGAAGCAAGTTATCATTGTCAGATGCACACGGAAGCTAGGATGTATTTGGTGTACTGGGGTTTTTTTTGTCTAATTTACTAATGCGTCTTTCATTTGTGTTTTAATATTAAAATCAAAATTAAAATTAAAACAGGAATTTTGCACACTTTTGTGAATTAATGTCTTTGTTTGCCACATCCTTTTCATCAAGATATAAGTTCCCTATAACATGATGTGTATTTTCATAATTTTTATAACGTCTAAAAGACTGTCAAATTAAAAATAGTATGACGTTTTATATCCCATGTTCATTGACTTACATCATGATTGTGAAAGCTGTCAAACATGAATGAGATAAGGGATCGTTCCCTTAATTCGTTCGCAAATCAATGAATAGATTCGGTGGTAACATTGCTATGCGAATGCCACACCATTCAAACAGCTAATGCTTTGTGTATTGAACATAACTCGCAAGTCGCTCATAGCCTGCCGGTCTCCTCAATTATGTTGAAAATAGTCCGGCTGTGACAAAAGAAAGCTCTGCAGGTGTCTCGCCATGGGGTCGTCAGACATGCCGTGAAGTCAATTGATAGTATGACGAGTGTAGATAGTATGCTAATGAGGTCAAGCCGTGCACATGATGTTTCAGCTGAACTCTTGTCAAGTCCATGAAAAAAATTATGGAGAGCAGTTTTCATGATTTTGGTCACAATCCAATTCTTTCAAATGGTACATGGATTAAAATTAACTTTCAAATTGTTACCTCCCCTTAATATAATCTCCTATATATACCCTCAAAGCCATGTCTCATCGCCATAAATTACTTCTAGTGTTCTAATGTTAATTTTTTGTTTGTTTTTGTTTTTATCACTGTTACATGTTTTATTTTATTCTTTCTGTGTATTGAAAATGGCTGTGAACAAGACTGTAAATGACGTATAAAAAATAAAATAATGTGAATTGAAGGGCCGCGAAATCCATACCAGGGAAGCGGCCCTAAAACCACAATTTCAAACAAATCTTCAGTTCTCAGTCTATTGGTAAACCGTCAAATTAAACATGAAATGTATACTTCCTTGGAATTTCTGTGACGAGGACTAACAAAATATATCCTGAAACAACGAGTTCAGCATGTATAAGCTTCATTGTAAAGGCCTGCCAATGTACTATTTTACTCATGATGAGAATTTAAAACAAAAGTTTTATCTTCGTTATGATCATGATTCTAACTGACAACTACAAGATGCAATTTCAACCATTAACGTAAAAATAAAGATAAACAGAATAAATCCAGGCTTTATCTTCATTTTGATATTCCAACTGACAACGTAAATAAAAAAGATGCAATTTCAACTATTAACCAAAAAGTAGTATAAAAACAGCTGCATATTTTCAGGTTTATTCAACCTTAACTACTTTCAATATTGTGGTATACAGTTCAGGTAAATCGGCCATTGACGTCATAGTTATTGGTCAAACCTGACAAGCTGACAGGACGCAATTAACAACTTTGAGAAACTCTCTTGTTCCGTCATTACCTTTCAAGAATAGACTATAACGTCGTATTGAAATTGACTGTAGTTTAGAGCAGTCGGGAACTGTAGCGACAGTGTTAAGAATATAGACCGAACATATTTAATCATAATCATTTCTTTTAATCGTGGAATATACGTTACATTATCTTACATAGTAAGGGCAGTAGTTTTTAGGCTGTCTTTAATACCTTCTGACTGACTGATTGATTGATTGATTGATTGATTGAGTGATTGATTGATTGATTGATTGATTGATTGATTGATTGATTGATTGATTGATTGATTGATTGATTGATTGATTGATTGATATGACGGCAGAATATTAATTTAATCAATAGGAAACTTTATCTTCCTCCAGTCCATGGTTAGTAAAGACAGCGACGCTAAGTCCTAGTCCTGAGACAAAGCTAGATTTATTGTTGTTGGAAAAGTTTGGTTGGAAAGTAAGGGCTATTTTATATACATCATACGTGTAGCCCACCCAAATAGCTGGCCATAATTAAGAGATGGAGATGTATATCCCTGATTTTACCCTCGACTGCTTTCTGAAACAGATATATGGTAAAACAGAGTGCCTAAAATTTCCGGGCAGATATTCTGCCTTTATAGGGGTAGAGTTACCAATCTTCAAAGCATATTCTTTTAAAGACAATGTACCAACTTATAGCCATATACAACATATAAATCAAAATGAATCACAAAATGAATCACTGCTTGACTTTTATCTCAGATAATACAATATGTTAAAAAACTGCCAAAGTACGATCTTCTACCCATATACAACATAATAAATCAACATATGAGAGATTAACAAAATGATTCACTGCTTGACATTTATCTTAATACAAGAAGAAACAAATCATTTAAAAACTTAAGAAAAACTTGAGAATATTGGTACTTAATTACGATTATAATTTCTCTTGACAATTCATACTGGGACCACTCCCCATTGTTGGCACAGAAACTGCTCTTTTCCTAGCAATCACCCAGCACGCTTACGTAAGTTAATTTATGTGGACCAGCGCCTCAAGCACCCAGTATAACAACTCATCGTTTGTAGGTTTAAAGGCAATCAATTCTCCAGAAGGTTAGAACTTAATTACGTTTTATATTCTCGAGAGATTATAGATGTACCGACTGCATTCCTTTCATGTGTGTGTGTGTGTATAACCAGACAGTTACTCTAGTGAAACGTTTAGAACATTTTGGAGGACTGATGGGCAGAGAACGTTTGTTAGTCGATGGAATTGACAACTGTTTCTAGCCGAATTCAGTATACCCGCACCCGACTGGACTTGGTGTTTTCGATTCGTGGTGTTTCTAAATCTTCAACAATCTCTATGTAACAGTTTCGGTGCTCTTATGGTGGCTCCATATGCAAATGGCATCTAATTGAAGTCGGGCTGGCAGACAGACAAGAAACGAACAGCTGTCCAACATAAAAACACCATAGAACAAACGCTCAACGCTTAATTTACGGCTGTTGCGTAAAATGGCAAGCATTGGTCTCAAACTAAAGGCGTTTGTTGATTTAGCGTTTAAGCGGAGTTTACTAAACAACCTTTCGTTCTGCTCTACCAAATCTGCAAACATCAGAGCGAGGTTTTTGTTGGTCATCAAACGCTACTCAAACGGTTAATATAATCGGCATAGATTGTGCGGTATGTAAAGTGCACTAGAAACTGTAGGTTAGACTATTGGTTTCTGAGTACTGCACGTTAACATATATACGTTAGTCATGTAAAAATTCCTTCATTTGAGATAAAATGGAGATCAATTGTAATAATCGGGGGTTTTACTACGACGTTCTCACCATCATTTTATTGAATTGAATTGAATCTATTTATTTCGGGAATAAGCCGTTACAGCTTTTCTCCTAGAAAAAGTTGGACATTTATACAACTTTTATACAACTATACGATTAAATCAGGTAAAGGGTCCAAAAAGAAATAATTCCATCTGTTTTCCAATATGACCAGCCAAGCACCCAATTTGCTAATCTCCTTTTACAGGAATATCAAAATCTTTAACCTAAAATGGCTTCTCCTCTGTCACAAAGACCCATTAAAGTATACAAGAGAAACAAAAATCTTAAGGACCTACTGGTTAATGCGAAACTTCTCTCTGTATCGGACGGGTTGTAACACTCATTCTCTTTGCACATATCCATTGATTAATCGCTGTATCTCTGAAATGCACATTTGTAGACTGATGTTTTCATAACCCATGCCGAATATCTTGTTAGCTACATTTTTAACTGTAGTTTATACACCATATTAATGGTCATTACCTTCTCTCGAGATGCCCATAGGTTACCCATAACAATGCTTGAGAGTAAGGTTTATTAAGAAACTTGTCTCTGGGAGTTGTCTAGAACGAAAGATGATTCATCGATTTTAATTGATCTACATCCCTGTCCCAGTGTGATTGCTTTTAGAAAAATTATCATAATCAAGTTAGTATGGTGGATTTTCTATGTTCTAATTTGCTTGACAAAAACGACATTTGTGGGCGTTTGAAATCTAGTTTAATTGTAACTGTAGGTCGTTGTATCGGTATTGTCAATTTGTAGAATCAACATTTCTGCAGTTCACTTCCCGCAGTCATCGCTGGGCACTTCACCTACAACTGAGCAACGAAGTGCGTGTCAGAGGAAACAAGTGCTGAACAATGTCCTGATATTGGAAACGGAATCACAGCAGACGAGATGTACGATCCCACCGCAGGGTCCGCAGCATGCACAAGATTGAAATATGAACAGTGATTTTCAGGTTATTCTGTAATAATTATAGTTTTTTATTTTAAAAATACAAAAAATACAGAAAAACAGGGAAAATGAACTACAGAAAAGCACAGAACATTAACTACAGAAAAGCACGGAAAATGAACTACAGAAAAGCAGAGAACATTAACTACAGGAAAGCAGGGAAAATGAACTACAGAAAAACTGCGAACATTAACTACAGAAAAGCTGGGGACATGCAATAACTACAGAAAAGCAGGGAACATTAACTAGTAAAAGTATCGGTTTGGTTACGTTCATGTCGAAAGTTGTCACGATTGGATTCTTAACATATCCTGAAAATGGAATAAGATCTTTCCAAAAACTTGATATCAAAATGATTGAAGCACAAACACTGTCTGTTCGCCAATCCATAGCGTTTATATAACCTATGTCTGTTCGCCAATCCATAGCGTTTACATAACCTATGTGTGTTCGCCAATCCAGTGGCGACTACATAGCCTATGTCTGTTCACCAATCCAGTGGCGTTTACATAGCCTATGTCTGTTCGCCAATCCAGTATCGTTTTCATAGCCTATGTCTGTTCGCCAATCCAGTATCGTTTCCATAGCCTATGTCTGTTCGCCAATCCAGTGGTGTTTACATAACCTATGTCTGTTCGCCAATCCATAACGTTTACATAACCTATGTCTGTTCGCCAGTCTAGTGACTTTAACATAGCCTATATCTTTTTGCCAGTCATGTGGCGTTTACATAACCTATGTTTGTTCCCCAATCCAGTGCCGATTACAATAGCCCATGTCTGTTCGCCAATTCTGTGGCAGTATTCTATTAACAGTATTTTCGTTTTTTGGGGATAGCACTTTCTTAGTTTGAACAGTTTCCAGATTCTGATAGTTACAAATTCAACCATATATTTTGAAAGTAAGCATAAAAAAACGGCTTCAGGACCTGCCTGAAAAAAAGAAAATTATCGTGCCAAAGAACATCCCTCTGACGCAACGCTCGGAAAGAGCTATCACATAACATGGTTGCCCAACATTGGAAACCAAATAGAAACCTATACGTATCAATATTTAGAGGACCAATTAAGAGAATATTCTCTCAGCTAACAACAACTCCCAATCGGTAAATCAGGAGGACTGTAACCATTCTACAAAGTTTCCATTATCCGTGTAGGTTAAGGATACCTACCTCACTTTTCAGTGTACCGTACTTGGGAAAACGCCTACTACTTGGTTGTTATAATACCTAGCAGATCTGATTTGTTTTGCACATTTCATCTCAACATATAAAACTAAAAAACGGTTTTTAATATCTTTTTTCATTTTTGGATAAAGTTATAAGAAGTTGAAATTTCCCTATTTTGACTCATTTTTTTTTACTTTTGACCGTTAACACAATATTGCAAGAAAATTAAGACAAACAGGAAAAAACTGAATTACTAGTTTTTGATTCATATAATGTATTACACGTTGATGTAAAATTGAACAGTTGACGTAAATGATGTAAAAGAAGGAAGAGGTAGCAAAAAGTTTTCTTTTTATGCAAAATGTTTTTTTCCGTAAATTTTAGAAAAATAATTATTTACTTGTTATTGTTCAGCAGTCAAAGACGATTTAGAATATGTGTTGCAACATTCACAGTAGTTTAGAAGTTTAACGGCGAAATGTAAAAAAAAAACGATAGGGGTTAGAATATCCTTAAGCGGGATCCTGATGATGAAGTTTCGAGTATTTTCCAGTGACGGAGAAGAGAATCAGCTGAAATCAGTATATTTATGAGCTCTATCATACAGCGAGGGGCGCCTGTCGGAGCTTCTGAACACATGAAAAATGTTCTAGGCTGGGAACAATTTTAGTCAAATGCCTGGCGTCTCTTGCATAGTTAAACAGTGGACGAGTTTCAGCTTTATTTTCTTGCTGATGTACATACAGAAGAAGGGGTGTCTGTTACAGCCAGCCAGATTTACCGCCTCTTCTGGAAAACTAAAGTAGTACAGATACCCGGTAGAGCCGATTAACTGGTGTCCGTTAATACCACTATACTATTCCGTATATCTGTGATCGTCAATAAACATCCAATGCAAAATCTAAATCATATTTCACATCGGATTCATTGCATATTAAAACCCACACAAGTCTATCATCAGATATTACGTCATACGTAATATGGCCTGTGTCAACAGAAATATCATGTGGCTATGGCGATATTACGATGATTAATATTACGATATATATCGGTTGTGAAGATTGACTAGTTTCTTTACCCTAATATCCACACGCACTGCCTTTATGGGCGAGGCTGGTGTGGAGCACTGTGGATGTAAATCACGTGATTGTGCTATACCAATTCCAGTCCCGCTTCAGACCACTCGTCTTGTCTTCGTCTAACTATTGTTTGGGATTTGTTGTTTACATACATTTACAAGTTAGTTGTTTACAGAGACGTCCAGACTAATTTCTGCTGTTTTCTTTCTGTCTGATGAGTTGGATCTCTCTTTTTGCGCGAATTTCTTTGGTAAAAAACCTAGAGGTAAACACAGTAACTATAGCGACATGCTCTTAGAAATAAAGCTTGAAGGTCTATTAGCCGCAGTTGTTTATTCAGAGAATCACAATTCTCAGTCAGTTAGATTCTAATTACTACAGTACTGGCTCAACATGACCCGCTGAATACCAACCATTATATCTTGATATGACTGAATACGTTAAGACATTTCATGAAGTAATGTAGTCTCCAAACGTAACGACATGAGGACACGCGGTCCGAACACAACTCTTAGTTTGTTATAGTAACTTATACTTTCTGTTAGATTCGTTTTACTTCGGTGTACTCATCTTCCGTATTTTCTGTGAAAGTCCAACGGAAACTTATGTTGGATATGTTTGATTATACAGGAACGTAGTTACGCAAGAGTGGCTGCCTCCCAAGTTAAAGTCGATGAACAACCATTCTCAGCGGAAACCGTACCCTGGCTTCAAAACGTGTGATGGCCCAAATAAATTTCCTACGGTGTGAAAATTGAAACAAAGCCAGCGAATTTTGTTTACGAATTGTTGAAACCAATTGTGATGTGTAGAAGAAATTGATATCACCAAAATTCTGCCTACATGGTTTACTAAACTGTCTCACATACATTCACATACAATCACATACACTCACATACAATCACATACATTCACGTGCAATCACATACACTCACATACACTCACATACAATCACAAACACTCACACACAATCACATACACTCACATACACTCACATACAATCACATACAATCACATACATTCACATACACTCACATACAATCACAAACACTCACACACAATCACATACAATCACATACATTTAAATACATTCACAACCAATCACATACACTCACATACACTCACATACAATCACAAACCGTGACTCACACACAATCACATACACTCACATACACTCACACACAATCACATACAATCACATACACTCACATACAATCACATACACTCGCACACAATCACATACAATCACATACACTCACATACAATCACATACAATCACATACACTCACATACAATCACATACACTCACATACATTCACATACATTCGCATACAATCACATACACTCACATACACTCACATACAGTCACATACATTTAAATACATTCACAACCAATCACATACACTCACATACATAAACATACACTCACATACAATCACATACATTCACATACAATCACATACACTCACATACAGTCACGTTCACTCACATAAAATCACATACACGCACATACAACCACAGACATTCACATACAGTAAATGAGAACGTATCATATATAATAAAATATTAGAATTAATATGGGAAAAGAATCAGATTAAGTATGGATACAATATCCTCTAGTATACATTCAATATCCTCTAGTATACATTCAATATCCTCTAGTATACATTCAATATCCGAAGGCGTGTCAAATAATACATATAGGTGTTTAATAGTTTAATAATAAGAAACTAAAAAAAACAGATATGTTATTTTATGCTAAAGAACATGGATACAAATTCGAATTAGTATGCATACTTAATATGCTAAGTATAGTTATATGTAAACCCTTAAAAAGATTAGTCAATCCTCGTACGAAATATAGTAAATAAGTAACTCTCAAATCATTAGTCAATCATCAGACTAAATAAAGTAAATATGTAACTCTCAAAATGATTAGTCAACCATCAGACTAAATATATCAAAATGATTAGTCAACCATCAGACTAAATATATCAAAATGATTAGTCCACCATCAGACTAAATATAGTAAATAAGTAACTCTCAAAATCATTAGTCAACCATCAGACAAAATATAGTAAATATGCAACTCTCAAAATGATTAGTCAACCATCAGACTAAATATAGTAAATAAGTCACTCTCAAAATGATTAGTCAACCATCAGACTAAATATACTAAATAAGCAACTCTCAAATAATTAGTCAACCATCAGACTAAATAAAGTAAATATGTAACTCCCAAAATGATTAGTCAACCATCAGACTAAATATATCAAAATGATTAGTCCACCATCAGACTAAATATACTAAATAAGCAACTCTCAAATAATTAGTCAACCATCAGACTAAATATAACAAAATGATTAGTCCACCATTAGACTAAATATACTAAATAAGCAACTCTCAAATAATTAGTCAACCATCAGACTAAATTAATATAGTAAATATGCAACTCTCAAAAAGATTGGTACGGCTGTACGTGTTCTCTATGTGAAGAGTTGTTATAAGCACAACT
>JAVFBX010219710.1:0-11439 GCA_034783855.1 Mopalia kennerleyi | reverse complement strand
TGGCAAGATTTTAGGATTTAGGAAACACATGTGGTCGTAAAATAGTTTATATTGTAAATATACTTTACTTTGTTAAACTCCTCAGAGGTATAGTCATAATATAAGAAAGTCACGCGCCTGGTTTTGAAGCGCGCATCAAAAATGTATATATCTGGTGAAACTGTTTTCTGTAACTAACAGAAATACAATTTAAAACTAAAAGTTGTTCCGAAACCAGTTACGGACTATATATAAGACATTTTCTCATGCACTTAACGAAATATGGTTTGGAAGAGCAACAACAGTTTCTTCTCCGCGCTCTCGCAAATGAGACAAACACCACGTATCTCGGCTGGACTCGCTCAACGTCCGCACATATTCTACATTTCTCCGTTAATATTGGAAATTTACAGTTAACTTTGAAAACACGTAAACATTTAATTGATTTTTTAAAAGTTTATCATGAATTGCAAACATTGGAGCCTCTGCAAACTTGAAGCATGTTGGATGATATTTATTGTTCAATGGATTATAGTAAATGAACACATGCCAGCACAAAGCAGTCACCTTCCTATTTCCGCCGAGCTCAAACGCCATATATTTTCCTCCAGTATAACAGTCACAAAGATCATGGGAAAGTTTGAAATTTTATATTTACAAAAATAACCCACAATCCATAGATTCGGATCTGTGGATCTTCATTCCAAACGAAGCTTGTACTTAGCTAACTGAACAACTGTAAAAGCGTAGAACAAATTTAGCAGTAATCAGCTCAATTAGGCTTAATGAATACGGTGATATTGCATGCTGACTCTCTTAGTTATAAAAGTCGTGACAAATGGCTTCTCTTTTGAGATGCCATTTGTATTCATATGGAATACCTATATCAAATTCACACAAGATAATAGTAGAACTCCAGGCAAACCAATGCTGTTCATATATTTCTGGACTGGATGCTATTTGAATAGAAGAATTGTTTGTTTTAAAATTACAATGCCTGGCTCGAGTGAAATTTGGACAATTCATGTACCAATTTGAAATAAATCTCATTCTAGCGCACTGGATAAGTGTAATGCTTTCAGCTGTTTGAAGAAAAAGACGGTCTCTTGTTGTTGTTATATGTATTAATCATATTAGAAATGCTGGACCAGCCATTAAGCACTGGAGAGTCGCGAATATATTAGATAATTCTGAGGTACTTTCGATCTAAGACAAGTGTACTATCGAGATGGTTTGTACGTTTTGCTTCAGCGCCCAGATAATCCCGTTTGAACATTCGCTCAGTTACCCAGTGGGTGTTCGCACTAATACAGTGTTTAGGAATGAGAGGACAAAGCTTTACTAGCTGACTCACTTGTTTGTTCACAATGCAGCAATATTCCAAGACACTTGTGGGATTTCTAAGACCACCTACAGAAAAAAAGCACCTAGCATTAGAAGCACTTTGTCCTTCATGTTAGACCATAATACAATTAAGAGAGAACCTATTTAAGTCCAATACACTCTTGACTCATCACGAAAACCACAGACTAATTTCATTTATGTCTGTACAAAGACAGAACGCGTGCTGGACGAACTTGGTAAAATCTGCTCTATGGCTTTGCCATGTTGTCTCAGCAAATACAAATAAGAGAGAGGAAGGAAATAAAATAGTTCCTCTCCATCAGATATTGTTGTCTTAAGGATAGTTGTAGGGACTTTTGTAAGTAGAACAGATCTAATTGGTATTCTCTATTAAGGCGTTTTAATGAAATCAGGTCCTATCTATTTCACCACAGATTCGATTTAACATTCAATAAGTATTGCATACATCAGGAATGTTTCCTGTTCGTCCGAATAGAATCAAATCTATGAAGCCAGGTTATGGAGCGGAGAAGGGAAATCGTTGCCGAAAGACAAATTTAAATGTATGGCTTCTGGTTTGCGAGATAATAACGTTAATCTGGTTTGCTTTGATCAAATTTGTCTTGTAAGTTTGTGGAATTGGAAAATGGATTCAGCCACGGAAGTTTGGGAGACTTTCTGGATATCAGATATAATATACCAGATAAAAACAATATGACTTCAGAAAAGGAAACCTAATTCTCATAGTGCATAAATCAATTATATCGATGTCATTACATATACAAGTTAATCAAGTGTCGTCACTGTATCGGCTTTACGATTTGTTTCTTAGTTTGATTGGGGTTTAACGCCATACTAAAGGTTATTTCACTCACACGACGGTGTGCCAGCCCAATGGGTAAAGGAAACCACCGCCGACACCACTGGCAACAAACATCGCAGGACAAATACAGGGCACTCAAACGAGGGAAATGTCCGAATCTTTTCTCCTCGGTAGGCCTATGTCCGGGTATAGCCTTAGAATAGTTCATCGTTGTTTTCTGCGAATGTGAAGGATATAACTCAGATGTACTAGTCAGATTTTGAATAATTACCCCAATTAAAAGTTTTATTTATGCACCTAACCTACACTGAAATAGGTTCATTAAGTGGCTTTTAGAGGCTGGATAACATAAAATAAATAAGAATTTCATTTTGATAACAACTTTTTGGTTTATTGGTCACAAGTGTGAAAACCTGAAAACGATATCTGACCTGACATTGAAACTTTGTGACCAATAAATCAACAAGTCGTTATGCATATGAAATTCTTATTTGTCTTATTTTTTTCAGCATAAGTTGCATGCAAGGTAGTTTTCCTGGTCATTTGGAGTTCACTGTGTCGTATCATCAAATTTCTCTCTACTGCCTTTTAGAGTCGCATATATGACCATCGCCATCACGTTATCGGATCCACCGCCAGATAATCATATTATAATCACCGTTTTACCAATTATTGATTGCGCAACAAAAACATAAAATAAAAGAAACTGGAAAATGTGCCACCGATGGGTTCAGTTGCATGTTATAGGTGGACTATTTGATTCAAGTGAGTGGTGTTTAACGCCGTGCTAGAGGTCATACCACTTATATAACTTCGACGTGATCCAACAGCAAACATTATCAGAACCATTTCTCAGTTGAATATGTAATAGCCCTCGAGTACTAAGTGAAGACAGAAGTGCTGTGCTTTAAAAAAAAAATACACATAGCAAGAAGTACGGTTCTATAGGAATGGTATAACACACGTTTAGATCATCAAAAAAAATATCGTAATCAATACATCAATCAATCAATATATCTATCAACCAAGAGCAAGTAGTACATCAGTAAATTTATTAAAATTTATTCACAGGTCTCACAAGTGGCCCTGATAACCAGATATACCCGAGTTCGAATCACGGTGGAGGCAGGTGAAATTTTCTTTCTCAACATTAAAAACATAAACACATATAAAGATTCACACGCTACACCTGTGCGAGAGCAGGGAATAATGTTAAAACTACGGTCCGTTAACAAACAGCTAACGCTGTGGTGTTATGTTAACGCGGAAACAATTTCCCCTGACCTCCGTGACACAAACAACATCAAAGTATAGATGAGACATTACGTAAGGATAATAATAAATAAGTTGAATAGAGCTGGGAAGATGTTTGTATTGTGGATGATGTAGGTCAGCTTGTACGGATGGTGAAATATCGCGTGAAGCCACAGGCTGAGTGGGATACAGGCTCGAGGTCAAGCGAACTGATGGGAAACTAAGATACCGGTCTTTTCCAGCTTTGTACTTTCCCACACCACGACTCGAATACATTATCCACTTTTTAACCAGTTTGGTAAGAAAATATGTCACGTTGATTTCAAAACCAAGGTATCATCTTGACATTAATGTGAACGATCTTAATGACACGCGAAGTCAACTGATAAATCCATAGACTCAATATTATGTCTGGGATTATATATGAGTCTAATCACACCGATTAAGTTATGCGGATATGTTGGTTAGAAATAGATCTCTTTTTAAGGTTATACCACTGTGCTTTAATAAAGTTACATAAACAGTTTACATCTTAACATAACACAAGGCTTTATTGATTACAACTTCTGGTTTATTCAATATGTGCAACGTTTCAATGTCTATTCGTATATAAATATGCTGTATAGCTATTGATCATAAATGCTTGAGAACGATGTCCGAATAGACATTGAAACGTTGCACCTATAATCAACCAGAAGTTGTAATCCATAAAGCCTTGTATTATGTTTAGTACATCAACTTCTAAATGCCTCTTAAACAAGTTTACATCTTGCTTTAAGTTAGTCGTAAGTAATAAAAAAACTCCCAACATTTTATTTAAGAAATACAGTATTATGGAAGGAAATCGACACATGTAGCGGAAACTCAAGCCATAATTGAAGCTTAATTTAAAGGTAGTATGTAGAGCCGCATTAAAAGTGGTCAATTCAGCTGTCAGCCACATGTTTATGTAATGTACTCTAGACAGCTATGTTTTACTTAAACCAAGATAATCAAATTTACTTTGAGATAATTTTTCCTGACTATTTTTTTAGCTTAAATCGCAGTTCTTTGTCCCCGTCCCCAGATAAAGTGAACATATAGGACATGATTTTTTCTGATAATTTGCGTCTTCATCTTATCCATACGTGTAATTCTTTTTAATAAGATCATTTATTTCCGGTAGTATTTAACGGTTAATATCCGAAAACAATATTCGTACGTAAAATACGTTTGACAGAACACTTTGCTACCTTCAAATATCTGAATAATTAATGCGTCGTTTAGAAAACGAATAAGAGATGTGCTGTTTCGATTTAGTGCCCGAATCTGAGGGCTGTGGGTTCGATTCCCGAATAGGTGTCAGTCTCCAAAATTGTCCGAACTAGAATATGTTCAAAAATAAGAAAGTGTTATCCACAAAAAACGGAAATACTATAATCGTATCTCTGACTTCAGTTTTAAAATCCGATCCAAACTATTAGTACGGTTTCCCGGAAAAACGGCTGTTTATCTGTGGTTATCAATACCTGTTCAGCAACAGACTGGCAATGTTTTTGTCTGTTTTTTTCTTGGCTGAAACAGAACGTTTCTCAAGAGAGATTTGTTTTCCTGGTGATTTGCCAAGCACCGTTTTTCACCAATGAATATCTTGTCTGTTATGTACCAAAAACACTCCCCATTATTTACATGAGAATGTATTGTTTTGTCAGCCGCCTTGTGTGTGTCTGACATTTCTGGCACGGGTTTTTGTTTTCATTGCTCACCTATTACGAAGCCTCGGAATCTTCTTCTCCTAGACTATACAGCGTCCTTGTTTAAATTATAACAGTTACGCCATCATCTGTATTGTTTTTATTACACCGTTTCCCCATAGCAACAGCACCAACTTATGTTTAGGTATGTGGTATTTCTCTTGGATCTAATTGTAGCACTCACTATACGAGTATCTTATTTCATTGCCTTCTATATGCGGCCACATATTCCAAACATGCTCTGTGCACTAATGTCTAGTAGCGTAAAATAATTAATGTCAAATAATGTCTTATCCACGCAAAAATATGTAAATTAATTCTGGAAATAGCTTGGTTGAAGTTGAATCATATGCCGACAACTCTGCAACCAGGAAGCCTTTTAAAAGGGCTAACCTGTCGCGATATATATTTATGAACAGTAAAGCCGCTACGCAATTTTTTTAGTTTCTTATTTGATTAATAAAGGCATGTGCCATACTCTTGAAGTCTTAGTTCTGGGTTAGTGTTAATACTAAGCCTAACCCTAAAATTAACCTTATATCTAATACTTAACCTAACTCTAAGTCAACCATAACCTTGAACATAACAATTTAATTGACGTCATATTGTACATAACGGATGTGTACCTGACTTTATATTATACTCGTTAGGATCTTCTTTAGCCAATCATAGCAAACTGCTCAGCGTCAATTTACGCTCGTTTGCTGTTAATTCTGCGATTCGACGATATTTTGTTTGAAATAAACTAATAATTTCTGGATTCTTATGATGTCTTATTTAAAAAAAAATTTTTTTTAACATTAATACAATGTTTATACAAACTATAAACTATAGACGTATACACGTCAAAGAACAGGGATATAAAACCCCTTGTTATTGTAGATAAATATTCGCCTGATTGATTATATAGGATAACGGATGAGAACTGTATCAGTGTAGAGTGTGGTAATGTACGGTGTTAAACCATAGAGAAGAATCACTTTGATAGCAAGGTTGTATTGCACATGCAGAAATGTGATAACAACTGTATCTGCATCAGTAAAACTACAAGTTCCCCGCCTTCCAAACAGTATAGTATTGAACGAAATAAGAACAATATTTTTAAACAGTTTCTAACAAGGTCCTTCTTTTCCATAGACATTTATACTCTGGTAAGTTATATAGTTTATACCGTACAATTCCACCTGCTTGTGGGAGGGGTGGTCTTGGGGGAGGGGAGGTGGGCGTGAAACATGACGTACCCTTCAAGCATCTACGAAATAACTGCAATGTAAAATGAGGAGGTTGACGGATGATTTTACGATTTGTCAGTACGTTTTGCCATAAGCGAATACCAAGCAACTACGAAATACTACTTTGTACTATAATAAACACCGAGCACAGACAATGAAGAACCGTTTTGTGCTCAGTCCAAAAACATAAATCCGTGTTCACAGAAAACAGTGAGCTCGTGTCCCTCGTGGTTGGGAAATTTAAGCCACAAGGTATAAAGTATTCGCTGTATTGTGTTTAATGGAGTATCCTATAAGTTATATAGGAGGAAGCAATTATATTCCGAGAGGAAGCCACACACTTAAGACGACTCACAAGCGGACATTCCATCGGATATGATTATATGGTCACTCAGACTCCTTCCAGTTCCTGGGCCAGATTTAATCCGTGATGTATTTTACACCCCCGTTTAGGGCTACCATGCACTGTGTCTTACTTCTGGGCGGATTAGAAACTGGATAATACCTTTACAAATCCTCTATAATTGTGTGTAGTTTGTGTATTCTTTTTGACTTGAATATTTTATATGTGCTTATTATACAGTATATGGTACTACATACTATGTTTCGAAATCTGCTAGAAGGTACATATAGGTATATATATCTGATGACCTTCGAAAAAATCAATTCAATTATAAAATTAAACAGTTCATTAAAATAGCATTATTTTCAGTGGTACTTTTAAAACTTATTCCTTAACCCCATTTAAATATATTGTTATTTATTATTTAAATATATAGAGCTTAACGCAAGGCCTTATCGAGACGTCACCTTTGATATAGCCTAATTCTGCAATATGCGCAGAAATCACATAAAAATAAGTTTGATATCAAAACACCAGCGCCAAACTTTGCTGGGTATGAACTCATAGTTTCTCCGTCCATGAATTAATATGGTTTATGAATGCAGAAAAGATATGTGTGAACGGGATAAAAATAATAATAAGAAAATAACCCTATAGTGTATCCTCAATCGTGCATATAATCACCTGTTATCGCACTGTGACGTCAGCACAAGCCACCAATCAACTTATAGTGTATCGTATGCATCACTTCATATGTTTTTCTCAACGAGATATGAATCACATGTACATTAATTAATATTTTTCTCACAGTGTATATGCACTAAATATTGAATACAATAAATATATCGCATGTAGGTGGGAACTCCCTATAGCAGAATACAACTATTCCTATCTATTTGCTATCTTTGCCTCCGTTATACGCATCCAGTTGTTTTCCGCACATAGTCTAAGGTAAATGCCCGAGGTATATAGTTCCTGTGAACAGGCTGAACAATTATCTAGTGGGAGTGGCCGTTGCACTCAACTGATAACAAGCAAATCTCATACTACATCCCTATTAAATTTGACCAAATAATTACTCGTATTAGGCCTATATTATTTATTTACATGCGAAAACCTTAACACAGAATGTAAATAATTTAGCATAAATGCTACGAATTATAGTTTGCATTCTTCGCATAGCTTATCCATTTATCCACGTCATCATATATCCTAGTTGCTCTACTGTAGCGGTTTTAATTTATATATTGATTCAGCGATCCATCGAATCATGCGTTAAAGCGGGACACGAAACTGATAAATATAGAGAACTTGCAATGCTTGACTGATTTCAGATTGCCTAATGTATATTAAGTTCACACATCTTTTTCTCAACCATCCACCACAAAAGGGTCTGTGTAAACCTAGTTTTTCGTTTGAGCAGCCGAGAGCGGAGGCAATCAAACAACATGTATACAGGTAGAATTATAACCAACCAAACCTCTGGGACGTTTTCGGGGTCATCAAAAGTTGACTGTTATCACTGTTATTGTTGCTTTTAATGGATCCCGCGAGTATGGATGCTGTGTTATCATGTACTACGAATCCCAACAAGTTAACACGACGTGAAAACGAACCAACTAAGACAAATCCAAGGGACACGAAGGTTATACAGTGACATGGATCAGACAGTCTATAGCTAATGCAAATAGACGATAAGAAATATCGCAACGTTTTCAAATTTGGTTTTGAGATAAAGTTGTGCAATGTAATTTGAATGAAAACTCAAAATTCTATACGGATAATGGCAGGCTTTCCCAATCACTCTAAGGCATTACACGAAACTAGTGATTGATACCACGCTGTTGCTTGTCGGTTTAAGATAAAATTTAAAACTGAAATTGGACGGCAAGAATTAAAATCGTAATATCAATGGTATTTCCAGTATGTGACGTGTTTGCATTGCATGCTTGTATATATGTGGTTGCGGGAAATATATGCTCAAACACTAAAAGCTGGGTTCTTTTATCAAAATCGATATTGATAACTTTTCGACATTATTATTTACATCATGTAATTAATGCATGGCTATGGTTAAAGATGCAGAAGGCAATTAGTCATAATGAGTAATAACTGTGTATGGTGATAAATCGACATGACAAATAAAGATATAGGAATACATTAATGTTAAGTATAGACTTGTCTCATATAGCTAAGGGATAAGCAGTATATAGATATAGATATAGTACTTTTATTAATAAATGACAAGTGGGAAAGTTAATCTTCCCACAGAACTAATTTGGTGATCGTATTACTGATTGAGTCGTTGTGTTCTTATAAGCAGGGAATATATCCATAGTAATAGTATATATAATCCTCTCAGAGAAATAACCCCGGGCACTATATTACCAGTTATTTGCTCACATTATATGAAGATAGAATAAGTAATAACATAAGCTGATTAAGAAGCAGTAGGAGTGTATAGATGACACGAGATGTTGAACAGTGAATACGACCCAATAAGTCTATTTGTATAATGTATCGGAATTAAAGATTCTTCTACAAGAATCGTCGCCCATGGTGCAATGTGCTATATAACATAGGGGTGGGAATTATTAAAATGGGACAAAGCCCAAAATAAATATGTCCAAAAAGATTCAGCTTTCAAGGAAATTAAAAAATAATGATATCCTTGTTTTCGTATGGAGTTTTGTCATAACCCGAGGTGAGCCTCATAAAACATTTAATTACCGCTATGCTGGAACTTAGTGTCACATTGTTCGTCTTGTCACACCTTTATTGGTCCTATTAATAAAGCTATAGCATGTTTCAGGCATAGTTTTAGTTTCATAGCTGGACACTGGAGGAACATTAATTTTACAACGCAGCCAAGCACTTTACACTTATGGTTGTGTCATAGCGTGGCCATTTATATTTACTTGGCTGCCTTGAGTGAAATATCCAGCCAACCAATGAATACATCAGGTTTCACGACACTTTACAGTGTTCCACTCATGGGTTTAAGGGCTGCCTTTACACCGGCGATATAAAGTGGGATTTTCATGTTGACTCAAGGAATGGTTTTTACCGGGTTTCTTGTTGGACTGCCGCAAGACTCTGGCTATGCTAATTAATAATAGAAATGAATAACCTCACGATATTAAGTACTAGCCACACAAACAAACAATCATTAACTGACTAGATTCAAGACACGAAATAGCTCATAACACTTTTCCCCCCTTCCCTTTAAATATGCACGGACAAGCTCTATATATAATCTGCTCTTTTAAATAATAAATGGCGGTAGTTTCCCATGTCATCACTTATACCTTTTTTATTATTGATCTATTCAGATAAAGAATTTCTGCTAATCTTTCAATTCTATTTGCAACTGTACTTTTGACGTTTAACATTAGAAGCGTCTGGTCACCGTAGACAGCCTTCCGGTTATGTTCGCTTATAATTCAGCTGCCAGGTCAGTCATATAAAAAAGGGACCAAAGATGTATAACAGCTTTATAACTGTCAACATTATCATAGGTGATCGATCGATTTTTGATTTCAGAATTTTTAAAACCGAAAATAAGTCAGCCATCGATCGTGAGCGTGTAAAATCAATTTATTTTAAAGCGATATATATGTCTGCAAGCTATATGCGTTCTGTATTTGGTCGACCTATTAAGAATACACGAATATATAACAGCTGACAAATACGACATTTGCTTAATACGCATTATTTTCGTTTATGAACCGCAGGCTATTTTCCAAGTCACTACATGTGTTCTATTAAAGCCGCCGAAGATATGATTTTTACAATCGGTTCAGTGTTGTAACTTTACTGTATATGTAGGCTTCGTCAATGAAAGCACAGTTTTGTAAACTGCGAACACATGAGAGAGCTTGTTAAGTTTAAATCAGTTAATATCTGATTTATTTTAAATATTTACTTATATGTGGCCCAGTATGGATATGCCAAATATAGCTTATATTTACTAGCTAATCGCTTTCTGATTCGTAACGATCGTCTCCTGTTTGCTTATATATGCGTATATAACTAACATATGGTTAATTTTACTGGGTTAAAAAAACTAAATGCATGTCACGTTGAAAAGCAGTGCGTATTTGACAGCAAACAGTGTATATGCATGAACACATTGCAATCGAGTAATGAGTAAACTATTGTATATAGATATAAGTGTATTGACTATATTTAAGATATAGTTGATAGAATGATACAGTATAAACGGGATGAAGTATAAACAGCTCATCTGATGTTGTAAAGCTCAGAGTTTATGTTGTTAAAAAGTAAAGCGAAAGCTTATTATCTTGGTTTTTGTTCAATATAACCAGAGCTGTTGCTATTCCATACTAAGGCCAAAATCACTTTTGGCCTTGTGTGGTTTTCAATTAAACAAGCTTTATTAAGAGTAAATTACGCTTCTAGTTTTGAAACCTACAATAAATAACGCTTTGTTGTATGGTATATTTAGCAGATATCGTCGGAGCAGCTATTTACATGCCCTGTGATCAAATTAACAGCCAATCAGACTACCTAGCTCTGTAATACAAATGTTGCTCAAGAGTACTGCTGCTGTTTTCTTAGGATTTACTTCTTAAGCGTTTTTCACTCAGTCGGCTGTATATAACCAGAAGTCAGTGCCTATATGTGTGTGTATGGGTGAAGGGGGAGGGAGGGGGGGGGGGGGGGGGGGCAAGTTGGGGGCAAGCCATATTTTTAGGGGGGCAATTTTTA
>JAVFBX010219699.1:0-11439 GCA_034783855.1 Mopalia kennerleyi | reverse complement strand
CCCCGCCCCTAAAGTTTTTATGGGATTTTAAAAAAAAAATTTAAAAAAAAAAAAAATTGAAAAAAAAAAAAAATTTTTTTTTTTTTTAAATCTTTCCAAATTGTCATATGTGGTAGCAAAATCGTTTTTTTGTAATATTTTTCGGTCATGCAAGCATTTGTATCAGTTTTATTCAATATATACTGTTTTATACAACGTCTACCCCAAAAAAAAAATTGACAAAATAAAAAAAAATTCCTGCCTGCCTAGCCCAATTTTTTTCAGGCCGTTAGAGGAAACACGACATTTTTTTTTTTAGGCCTTACCTGTTGACTATATATTATTCAACAATTCTTACGTAGGCCGACTGACATTTCAAATATATCAAAGTGAGGCTCCAACAGTTTTAAAGCCTCTTCCATTGTTGACCAATCAGCTTTCAGAAGAAGACCCTCTGCCATATTATTTCATCATGTTAAATAAAACCCGAAAAAAACAACGAAAAAAATGGGTATAAAATTTTGTTAAATTGTCACCAAAGCATTTTTTCATCTTTATCAGAAAATTATCATTTCAGTTTGAGAAAAATTGATTAAGTTTTAATCACATTGTCGAGTAAAAATATTGTCTTTGTGGCTAAAAAAAATGGGATGAATACAAATTATTCTATTAATTTGTAAATTTGAACTTCAGCACCATCTCCATTTTCTGCCTGCTGGAAAATTTTTAAGCCTAGACGCTCCCTGTAATGCAGTGGGTGAGGTAACCGTGCATAATATCCTGTTTGGACTAGAAGCAGATGTACGGTATAGAAATGAATAGCCTGGGAGCATATGTCCTTTTCTTCAGCCACTAAAAACTTTCACCCTATTACCTTCCTGGATTGATTCATTGTGCTGACTAAAGAGGTAGAACATGCTGACTCAGCACACTCACTCATTTTCTCAAATTTAATTTTTATTATTTAATATTAACTGTAGAGAGACTTGTCAAAAGAAAAACATGTATTTGCTCAAAGTGTGAAGACCTCGGTAGGTGGTCAATTTCTCTAAATATGTCCTCATTCGATTACATGGACCAACAGCCAGTTGTTTAAAGCACTATTAGATTTAATCCTAGATAGACTACGTCACTCCATGGGGCGGTTGCTAGAAGCACTATTCAATTTAATCCGCTATTAGATGACGTCACGCCATGTTGAAGGTCTATCTATAGCCCGGTATGAGTGATTTAATCTGGTGTTGGCGGCTTATCTCTAATCCTGGATTAGTGTTTTAATCTGCTACAAGCGACTTATCTTGGTTTTCACTTACTGGGCCCAGTACTGTTGTGACTGTAACGCCGTTTCTAGCACCTGACATATTATACTGTTTTACTGTAAGTAATCCTCAACACTGTAGTGTGACAAGTCTAGGAAATCTCTGATCTATCAGACGAATTGTTTGTGGTCTTAACTCATATGTAATTATTTTCTGACCTGCAGACTTTGTGAAATTCAATCTCTCTGTGCACTGGAAATACTTGAAGGATAGACAACGGATACATCTTCATTATTTAAAATCTGATACCTTAATTAAATCACAGGTAAGTCAATTAATAAGGAATTATTTATTCTTAAAGTATTGACTGATATTTGTGGTTAAAACTGTGAATTTTTGTTATATTAGTTTATTTTAAGTTGTATATGGCTTTATTTAATAATCGTTCACTTTTTTTTTTATATTGGGCCTCAGGGGAGACCAGCCTTTGAGCTAATCGACTTGCCCAGTTTAAATAATTTTATTTTTATTATTATTTTGAATAAATGAAGACATAAAAATTTGTTTGCCTGCACCGGGATTCGAACCCAGATCATTTGGGTTACAGGCTCAACACTCTACCGACTGAGCTACAGGGCTGACAGCAGTTATTATAATTATTATAAATATTTTGCTGTCTTATTACAAAAATCATAATTAAAACAACCCCTGCAATCGTGATGAAAATAAGCTTTTGAAAGCTGTCAGTGATGACTTTTTTTTGTCGCCGCAATAGATTTTTAAAAAAAGTAATTTCCCAGTTTTTGGAACTGACAGAGTAAAAATATTACTTTACACTATATCTGTCCGTCCGTCTGTCTGTCTGTCTCACGGTCTGTAACCTATTCATATTTCTGCACATCTTTTTTTATAAGGCTTCAGCGGATTGAACTCAAAGTTTGTATACAGCTTCAGGCCTTCTGTTTAAAGGTGTGCTGTCCTATGCGTTAACACACAGATCAAACACCTCAAACCAGAAGGCCTGAGCTTTCTTATGACACACTGAAGACCAAAGCTGGGTTTGACTTTCTCACAGTTTTTGGAAAATTTATGATAATTTTGACCCTAAAAAAAATGAAAAATGTCATTTTTAATATCTTTAACTGTGTGTAGGTATTTCGAGCGAAGCTGCAATTTAATCAATGGTTGGATGTGGTGTTATTCCTGACCCTTAATGGTATTACTGACCTGCCTACCCAGTGTATTCTGGAGTATTTTGTACACATAATTTATGTTAAATACACCAATAGGTCATCGAAAAACACAGAGAAATAAATAAATTAGTATTCTGAGCTATGCTGAAACACAAAAATACACAAAGTGGTAGTAAAATATTATTTCTTTTTGCACAGTATAAATTTATTCTAGTGTAGACAGGTCTGATAGTATTTTTGTTATTTTTGGGGATAACACTCTCTTAATAGTTTGAACAAATTCTATGTTGAATGTGGTTAAAATGTCCCAAACTATAAACATATTTACGGTAATTCATTACTACTCTGTTTCATCCTTCAGACATGTAATGCGATCTGATGACTGTCTTATTGTGTCCGATTTTGACCAGCCTCAGATGTACATGTAACATGCTTGTAGATTTATACTCGGTTTTATTTCTTAGTCTGTCAATTATCTTACATGTAGGGAGAAAGCCAATATATTCTCTTTAAACTGGCTAAGGGCAGTTTATTTGAAGAGTAGCCATGCTGTCTTTACTTAGCTCTGGAGGAAAATGAACTTTCCAACATAATGGAAACTCTTCACATCTTGGTTGTGCTGTAGTGATATAGGGTATTTTGTTTGAAGAGTAGCAATGCTATCTTTACTTAGTATTGGCGGAAGCTTTTCAAATGTTGATTGTGCTATGCGGATATATTCTCTTTAAACTGTGATAAAAGTCAACCCAGTTAACAAACTATAGGTAATCGTGAGGTTTTGGTTTCTCACAAAGTCTAAACGGGAAAGAAAGCAGTCCTATAAGTGATTATTAGGGAATATTTGGAATAGTATTTTACGCTCTGGATGTTTATTAAACTACAGGCTGTCTTAACAATGGCATACTGGTTTAATTAAAGATGTGGAAAGGATGATACAAAGTTGAGAAAACTTTACGGTAGGAAAGGCCAAACAGGTGCTTGTGCCACGCCTACACTAACCACCACAATATCCTGTCACCATATGACCCTGAGTGAAATCGTGGGTGGTTGGGAGGGAGCTTCTTGTTGCTCTGGTGCTCTCTGAGCTGAGGGGCAACAGGAAGCCGCTAAGTTTGTGATGGCTTTGTATTCCATCTTGAGCATAACCTGTTGTCAGGTTAGTTTCCCTGAACTTTCCTCCCCCATTGGTCCTCTGGCTAAGGGCAGTTTGTTTGAAGAGTAGCAATGCTGTCATAACTTAACACTGGAAGAAAATTAGTTTTCTGACATTATGGAAATGCTTCTTATCTTGGTTGTGCTAGTGGCAATTATTGTTGGAATACACCACCGTCATATTAATCAAATAACCTTAAGCAGGTCGTAAACACCAATCAATCCTTCACCTAGTGACCAACCTGCTGCCTTCAGATTAAAATGTAAAGTGTTGGGAGCAATTATTTACACGATGAATTAGCCTTTTCAACAGACAGACAAAATTAACAAACAGACAGAGTCAGACAATCGTATATGAGTGAGTCACATCATGTGGCTCCTGCAATTGCGGGGTGGGTTTTCACAAGCCAAAGTTTCCTCTCGGTTTTCCACCTTAATTTGGGAAGGAGCAGTGTGAAGTGGATTTTCCATCGTCATATAACTGAAATATCCTTGAGTACAACCGTAAACCTTCTAAAAAAAAACAACTGCTAAACAAATTTATAACAAACTGCACTTATAGGTAATGCCATTGTCTAACAGATGCTTTCTTCTTAGACTTCTACATGGTCGTGCCACAGGGGTTAATAGAGCTAAGACATTCAAATACTGATTTTGTTTACTGATAAAAAATAAGTGTTTTGAGCGTCCTATTGAATTTTAAAAAATAATGTAATGCCCAACTTATTCTTTTCATACTTAAACATTGGAAATGGAATCTGAATTATTATTTTTTTATGAATGATACGTTAAAATAATGTCTCAAATTGAGTATACTCTCCAGCATAACCAGTCTAATTAAAATCAGATCTCAAAAACTCTCCCCGTGTTTTGTTTGTCGCTTATATTGAAGTCTAACGCAATCACCCCACCTACAATGTCGATTGGTTCCTTAAATTGACCAATCACAGAGCTGCTTCTCAATTCTGGTTTTTAAAAGCCCAAGATTTCCGCCGACAAACCAAAGTTTCACGACATGATCATCGGATACATTCACGCACAGTCAACACCATTAAAAACAAATTTGAGTGGAATGTGATTTTTCCCTGTTTAAATGTGGCTTACAACATTAACGCAGATGAAAATCAGACAACTTCTGCTTGTTTTGGCTGAATTCGTTGTTTACCACGGCTCCGTGTTATCTGTGTTTTTATTGGACAACTGAAACTGTGACCTTTCGTGAACCCCAGTTAGCTTGACAAAATTGAACAGCATTAGTTGAGTGATTGCCTTAGATCTCAATATAGCGACAAACAAAACCCGGGGAGCATTTTTGAGATCTGATTTTAATTGGATTGAGGGAGCTTCATTTTGTCCTTCCCACCCACCAGTAAATGCTCATTTGTGAAAAAGGGGGGGATAACTCAATGTTCCGTAATCAGACATTGGGAATCCGTTTATCTTGTACTTGGTGATCTCAGAGCTTAAGGTTAACACAAAGCCTTTCTGTTTGTGACAGGTTTTTTTTAAATTATGTCCTGTGAATGTCCTTATCTTTCTTTTTCTGCTGCTAATGATGGTGGTTTCTATCAGCCTTTGCGCTGGCACTCCCTCCTATGAGAGAAATAGCCTTAAGTATAACAAAAAACCCTTAAAGGGAAAGACAACTGTTTTTCGACCTAAACTTATTATTTTTTTATTACATTTGTATTGCACTTGCATTCGAGTAAGCATAGCCGTTAGTTAATTTAACAGGCGGGACTGACGTCAATCCCATTGTTCTAAAACACGGTCGGTCACCAATGTGTCCGTTTGCTTATGTATGCGTTGAAAGCCATGTGTAACAACACAGCATATACACAAGCTTTGTTGTCCAAGTGCAATGTTAATCTGTTGTATATATATCAAAATAGCTCTTTCAGTAACACATACGTTTAGCATGTTTTCAGGTGACATGCCGTATTAAAAGTCTGGTCTTTAGTACCGAACGGTTGTTTGTTGTTTCGCTTGGGGACAGAACACTCACTTTCGGCTTTATATGAAAGCATCCACCAGTGCAGGCAATAGGGGACAGCCACGACTAGATGATATAACTACAGTATTTTGGAACAATGACGTCAGTTCCGCATTTTAAATTAACTAATGAACGGTTATGCTTATTCAATTGCAAGTGCAATACAGATGATTATCTTTGAAAATATGCAATGAAAATAATAAGTTTAGGTCGAAAAACAGTTGTCTTTCCCTTTAATCAAACTCCACATACGGCCTAAACATGTTGAAAAGTGAAAGAGTATAATCAAAACTTACTGTTACACCCTTATTGTTTACAGGACAGACTGTTAAAGCCACTAGGGGGGTATCTTGGTTATAACAGTGAATGGAGAGATTTGGCACAGAATATTAGTAGGGTGAGTGAATAGTGACAGATTAACAGTCTGTATATACATACATGTACATACATACATACAAACATACATACAAACAAACAATTTATACACATGCTATTGAGACCATTAAGTTTGACCTGTAGCTCTTTACAAAGTAGCCCACGGCCGTGGCTTAGTGGTTAGCAAGTGCGCTTTCTTATGCCTACTTTGATGTATCGTTCATGGGATCGAATCCGTCTGTCGACCCTCTGGTATATGAGTGAGTCACAAGATGTGGCTCTGGCAATCGCAAGGCTGGTTTTTACAAAGTTTCCTCCCGGTTTTCTACCATAAAAGGGCAAGGAACAGTGTGAAGTGGACAATCCATCGTCATAAGTGAAATACCCTTGAGAAGACTTTGTAATGTACAGGAGATTATCCCGCCGATTAGTTTAATCCGTATTCTGTTCACGTGAGACACCCACTTAAAATGATTCACATACCAGATGAGCTTTAAATGGTTGATGTATTTTTTCTAGCGGTCTAAACATGTATTTGAACAGAGATCCAAAAACAGAAATTTTTGAGACAGCAATTCTCCTGCAGTGAATAAAAAATGTTAACAATGTTATCCGAAATTAGCGAAACTACTACATTAGCCAACTTCTAAACGGCGCTAAAAATTACATCCACTGATTTGACAACACACACACATGCACTCGGTTCGGGTTAATTGAGTTTTAACAGGAATAATGTTTAGTTTGATTGATTTCTAAAAATAAATCAAAACACCTTTGTATAAATGCCCACAAATAACCAGGAGAACATTAACGGTATAAAACCAGTGGTGCCGATGCCTATGGAGTTGTTTGCTCTGCTATTCACAAGAGAACTGGTGACCGATGTGCCATCAAAAAAATTCCAAATGTTTTTGACATTCATGTGACAGCCATGAGGACATACAGAGAGATTAAGATTTTAAAACATTTTCATCATGATAATGTTATATCCATTGTTGAAATTTTAAAACCCAAAGAACCAATGGATTCTTTTAAAGATATTTATGTTGTATTGGACTTAAACCCCAATCAAACAATCAAACAAAACTTTACAAAGTACATTTTTTCACAAAATATTAAATATTATTTTGTAAGCAGTCATTAAATGACTTGATTACCCTACCCTGAAATATGTATGATGTAGTACCAAACAGTCTAAAACCAAATTTGTATCACATCAAGTTTGAGGCCATTAAAATAAAACAATGACCAAGTCACTATTGACCAGTAGGATCTTTGTGGGCTATCTATTGATATACACCACTGTGTATCATGTTGCAATACTTACATTAAACGGGAGGTTCAAATATTACTATTTTATAATGTATTGAATCTTTTCTTGCCTCCTCAAACTTTATTATCTTTTTTTTCCGTCAGGATATATATTCCACAAATCCCAATGTAAAATGGGAAGACATAATAGGTTTAGATGAGGCGAAGAGGCTAGTCAAGGAATCGGTTGTTTATCCTATACGGGTGAGTCCTATCTGTGCTCTTATAGTTTTATCTTTTGTCTCCTCTTGTATTTTCTGTTTTTAAATATATGTATTTACTTCTCTGCATTAAACCCCGTGGGGGAGCGGGTTGGCCAGTCCTGCAGAATACTCTCCCGGCTTCCTCAGTCTTTGTAAGAGGCGAGAAAAGAGGAGCTTTCTGTTACTCTGGTGTTCTCAGATCTGTTTGTACATTTTGTATTTGTCTCCGTCATCATATAAGTGAAATACCCTTGAGTACGACATTAAACACCAATCAAACAAACAAACAATCAAACAAACATTTAATTAAAGTCGGTAACCAAGGACTCTAGATTTGTCTCCTTAAGCAGAACATCATGTGTAATAAGGAATTTGTGTTGTGCTATATGCTGGAATTGTGCCAATAATGTTTCGTCCTTGGTACATGTTTTTCAGGATCTGGTACTGGGAAGATACTAGAGGTTCCATGGGGTCTGAATTTTGAAGAAATTTGTTGTGTGGGATTTTCCACGGGATCCACCCTGACTGTGAAGAACCTGTCCCAGCAATGGGTCCGCTGTAGGTTAGAAGTCCAGCAGGTGAAAATGAGTGGTCAAGACTGTGTTTATATTCCGTTCAGGTTTAATCCAAACACTACCCTGGAGCCGTTGTCTTCTCAATCAATAAATGTAAGTGAACTGACTGCGTGTATATATAACCTGCATTCATCAAAGTCATTTTCTGAAGAAATCTGCCACGTGGGGGAGCGGGTTGGCCAGTCCTGCAGAATACTCCCTCGGCTTCCTCGGTCGATTGTAAGAGGTGAGAAAATAGGAGCTTTCTGTTGCCCTGGTGTTCTCAGAACTAAAGGGAACAGGAAGCTGATCTGTTTATACGTTTTATTTTTGTCTCCGTCGTCATATAAGTGAAATACCCTTCAGTACGACGTTAAACATCAATCAAACAAACAAACAAACTGAAGAAATCTTACCCTTTAGATGCTTAAGATTAGACTTGTTGCAAACAAATAGCCAGTCAGAGGGAAGTTTACGACGACTACTTGAGAAGCCGCTTGCTGTCTTTCATGAAGAAAATCTGACCCACCTTGTGGTAGCCAAAGAGTTATAAATGTCATTTCAGTTTATACACCTAGTTTTCTGTCCATAGACATACATTTCTTTCTTTGACATGTTTTTGAGAAAAATGTTAATCTTTGTTGCAGGTGATATTTGAACCCAAACAAAAAGGTGTGTATACTTGTGAGCTAGCTGTACTTGGCTACCCATTGTCACAAGATCCCAGGGAACATATCGCTAACTCATTACCTGTCACCATAGAGGCTGTTGCGGAGACCCCTAATATCCAGGTAATAACCCAAGATTTGATCATTCCATCACCTGATGATGTAGGTGATCAAACAGATCGCTTATCTGTTGATGGTCTATTGTGAATTGCAGCACAAATTTTTTTTAATAGTCTTGTGGGCCGTGGCTTAGCATGTGCGCTGACTAATCCTGCTTCGCCAGATTGAATCCGCCTGTTGACCATCAGGTATATGAGTCCAATGATGTGGCTCCTGCAATCGCAGGGTTGGTTTTTTCGAGGTTTTCCACCAAAAATAAGGCAAGGTGTAATGTGAAGCGGACAATCCATCGTCATATAAGTGAAATACCCTTGAGCACGATGTTAAACCCAATCAAACAAACAAGCAATCGATAGTCTTGTACATTTCAGCTGATAGGTAAAATATTATCACAGGCATAACTGGATAACATGCAACAGTTGTGACTATAACAAGCTGTGAAACAGGTTTGCAGCTGCTAGTTAAATTTATTTTTGTCTATTTGAATCAGTGGATCACTTTAGTCTATCACTCCAGTGCATGCTTTTTCTCATCTTTGTGAACCAAGGATAAGACATGGGAGTATTAACCTTGACACATTAGAAACCTCTATCGTGTTATCCCATCTTAGCTTATTCATTGACAGTTGAGTCTTCAACTGGTGGCAAAAATAATGATGGAAATCAGTGCTTACTAATCCTACTTCAATGTGCCATTCACAAGATCGAGTCCATCTGTTGACCATCAGGTATATGCATGAGTCACATGATGAGGCTCTTCTCCATTTTCCACCTGAATTAGGCAACGAGCGTGGTGAAGTAGACAATCCATTGTCATATAAGTTAAACACTCTTGGAAACACCATTAAAGCCAAAACAAGAAATATTGTTTTTTGTGTTCAGAATGGTTTTGGATCACATGTATAATTACACACCAAATGTCAAAATAGTTTTCTCTTTTCAAGATTGGCAGTGAAAACAACCTGACACTTATGTATGGGGAGGTTTGCAGAGGGACATCTAAGAGACTTCCCCTTACATTAATCAACCATGGAAGATGTAGGGTCCCTCTTAGGCTCACAATTACTACAGTAAGTGATTCACTGAGTTACTCTTAGGCTCACAAATACTACAGTAAGCGATTCACATGGTTACTCTTAGGCTCACAATTACTACAGTAAGCGATTCACTTAGTTACTCTTAGGCTCGCAATTACTACAGTAAGCGATTCACTGAGCTACTGTTAGGCTCATAATTACTACAGTAAGCGATTAACTGAGTTACTCTTAGACTCACAATTACTACAGTAAACGATTCACTTAGTTATTCTTAGGCTCACAATTACTACAGTAAGCGATTTACTGAGTTACTCTTAGGCTCACAATTACTACAGTAAACGATTCACTTAGTTATTCTTAGGCTCACAATTACTACAGTAAGCGATTCACTGAGTTACTCTTAGGCTCACAATTACTACAGTAAGCGATTCACTGAGTGACTCTTAGGCTCACAATTACTACAGTAAGCAATTAACTGAGTGACTCTTAGGCTCACAATTACTACAGTAAGCAATTAACTGCATTGATAAGACCATCACAAGCAGAGTGGATTTAAAAGCGCATTTCTCTGTTTGACTGAGATTTTGTTGGCTTCCATGAGCTTTCTAGTGCTCAGATTGGGCAGGTTTATATTGATTTTGTATTGTCACAGTGAATTGTATGGGAACAAGACCTCTTACAAAGTCAAATCACAATGCTACTGAAGTAGTTATTTGTTTGGAGTTCCTTTCAGTAAGCTCACTGTTGTCCGGTGAGAGAATTCGCGTTGCCATTGTGTTCTCAGTGCTATGAAGCACATGTCTTGTTGCCCTTGTCTATTTCTGTCTTATGATTGACCTTTTATGTCTTGTTGCCCTTGTCTATTTCTGTCTTATGGTTGACCTGTCATGTCTTGTTGCCCTTCTCTATTTCTGTCTTATGATTGACCTGTTATGTCCTGTTGCCCTTGTCTATTTCTGTCTTATGATTGACCTGTTATGTCTTGTTGCCCTTGTCTATTTCTGTCTTATGGTTGACCTGTTATGTCTTGTTGCCCTTGTTTATTTCTGTCTTATGGTTGACCTGTCATGTCTTGTTGCCTTGTCTATTTCTGTCTTATGATTGCCCTGTTATGTATTGTTGCCCTTGTCTATTTCTGTCTTATGATTGACCTGTCATGTCTTGTTGCCCTTCTCTATTTCTGTCTTATGGTTGACCTGTCATGTCTTTGTTGCAAGTTGAGTTGATAGTTGTTTCCTTCACCCAATCCCCTTGTATGCCATGATGTGAGTGAAATAATCTTAACTGTGGCATCAAACCCCCAATCTACCAAATAGATCAATAGAGTAAGCTGCCCCTGTAGTCAATAAGAAGAACAGATGTTCAGAAAAACAGGCAAAAAGTTCTTTAGACACATATATAATACTCCATTCTGAATACATAAAGATAAAAGAGCACAGTAAAAACACAACTATGTATTCGAAAAGAAATTGATGGTTAGGCTTTACAGGAACTCGTATACATTTAGCCACAACATCAGGTATAGGGGAGAGAGGGGCTAGTTGGCTCAAAACTTTTCAACACCTCACCATTTCAACACCGATTATCAAATTTCAA